>VVHJ01035700.1:4443-62568 GCA_015107715.1 Tylochromis polylepis
CGAGGAGGAGAAGGCGGCGGCAGCAGGTGGAACTGTGACACAACACGCCAATGAGATCTGGACCTCCTTCAAGAAGCGCGTCATCCCCAAGAGCAAACGCGCCAACGCGGAGTGCCACCCTGGAGGCGAGGAGGACGCACCCGCGGCCTCAGGTGAGTCGACGCAGAGTCGAGCGCGTGAACACAACTGGTCTTTACGAAGTCTTCGTGTCATGGCCGACAGGCTTCACGCGACCTCACAGCCGTGCTTATCCAGGCTGTCTGTGAAGCACGGACTGGTCCAGTGGCTGCAGGTGTGTGTCCACATTCTGCAGGCATGTAGGCGTTAACGTGGGAGGAGGCAAGGCCGCCGCTCCGAGCACTGCTAACGTTAGCCACACTCAGCAGACTTTTGCTTTAATTTAGGCGTTTTACACATAAATGCACCGTTCTGACGGCTTCAACGCTGAGGTTCTGCTAAAGGACACAGGGTGTGGGCGTCCATACGTGACGAGTGACCACGCCGGTGGGAACCACCCACCTTTGTAACCCTCGTCAACCCTTGAAGCTTTAGAGGGTTCCTCTTTAAAATCCAGCCATCCATCCGTTCTCTTCTGCTCATCCAGCTTTTAAAACGATAAGCAAATATTACACAAAGGTTAACAAATGAAACTCATTTAATATCTCGCCAATTATCACATGGAGGAAGTTTAAGTGAGCAGGGATGTATTTAAGAGTCTGACTGCAGGTCTTAGACAGCACAGTTTGTTTTTATCTGCGCCACAGTTGGACACCGTTTAAAGATTCAGCTTCTGAAGCCGGCAGCTTGTTTGCACTCGTTTTAGTCTGTCGCTGTCCGCCAAGGACGCACAGGAGTTAAAGGCTTGCTAACTCTGGGGGAGGTAATGTAATTGAACATCGTCCCAAATAAAATATTCAACGGGTGATGTGAAATTCAAATTACAGCACGGCTTGGGTCAACAGAAGAGACTAAATTAAGCTTTACTTTCTGCACACAAAAACACAGCAGAGTGAAAACGGGGACGTTCTCTACGGGGAGATTTGTTTTAATTGATTTCCTTTTTAATTGCTCAGAACATTTTCCACCTTCTTTGGTTCAGAGTTGAAATTTCATGTTGTAATTTTTGAAAATCTCAAGTTTGTTCTTGTTTTTTTTTGTTTTTTTGCTTTAAGATAAGAAAAACTTTATTCGTTGGGAAATTCCCATCTTACGGCAGCCAAAATATTCACCACAACCTGAAAAAAATAGCTTCAATAACGTGAAGTCGTTGTTATCCAGAAGGGCTTCTTCCTGTTTCTGCCTTTCAAAATAAAAGACCTCAGCAGAAACAGTGTAACGATCCATAAAGTAGAAGACGGAAAATCTTGAAAAAAATCGACCTACAGAAACATCAGAAGCACTTTACAAAATACGAACGACAGCTTAGCTTTGGCTTTACTAGTTATCAGCTTTTTTCTTAACAAATACATGAACGTTTTTCTTTTTGTTTGAAGAATGTAATTTCATGAATGTTTGCCGAGTAAGTGTAAGAAAGGACTACATCGGCAAAGTTGATCGTTAAATTATAAAGCAAGAAGAAGGCGATTTATTTGAAATGATAGGACGTACGCGTGTTTTTGTACGTGCGGAGAATAAATCGGTTCCTGGTGCCGCCTACAGCCTTCAGGCGGGCGGTGTGAACACCGAAGTTTGTGAATACGATAACGTGAGAATGAGGCCACGTAGGATTTTCAAATTGATACCACAGGTGGAGCTACTATAAATCTCGACCTCAAGGACGAGGTCAGACTCTATTGTTTCTATCAGTATAAATGATGAATGCACGTTCTCCTGATGAACTTTAACCTCAAACCCTCCTCTCCACTCCAGGTGAGGAAGGCGGCACAGAGGACGGCAAAGACGGAAAGTCGGCCAAAGCCAAGCGCTCGCATTTTGGCCGTGCGGTTTCCCTGAAGAACTTCATCATGCGGAAGGGCAAGTCCACCAGCGTGGACACGGGCGAGGGCGCCAAGGAGGAGGAGGCCGCAGAGGGAGGAGAGGCGGCGGCGGCGGCGGCAGAGGAGGGAGGCGCCGACGGCGAAGCTCCCGCGGCGACCGAGGAGACCAACGACAAAGATGCGGCGGCAGAAGCCGAGAAGACACCGGCGGAGGAGAGCGGAGCGGAGGCGGAGAAGGAGGCGGAGAAGGAGGCGGAGAAGACGACGGCCGAAGCTCCGGTGACCAACGGGGAAAACGGCTGCTCCAACGGCACAGAGGAGGAGACCGCCACACATAATCACCAGGAGGAGGAGGAGAAGACGACGGGGAGCAGCCCCGTGAAGAAGAGCAAGGAGGCGGGAGGAGTGAAAGACGAGGCGAACACCAAGATCATCAACGCCACGGCGGCCGTGAACAGCGGTGAGTTAGAGCACGCCGACCGGGACTCTGACGAGCCTCAAAACAGCAGCGGCAGCAAAGATGGAGAAGCTAACGGCAAACGGCGAGAAGCACTAACAAACGATAGCAGTAAACACGCCGCACGCAGAGACCGCCAGACGCAGATAGCATTAGCCATTAGCGGGGGGAAGGGGGAAAGGCAGGGGGAGGCGGAGTCTCCACAAAATGGAGGTTATCACGATGCTGAAGATTCACATGACCAGGCAGAGGGTGAGGAGGAGGAGGAGGAAACGAGGAAGAGGGATCTAAGGGAGGCAGCCGTGGCCATTGTTCAAAACGTGATGTCAGCAGCAACCGACCAATTAGAGAAGGAGCTGTGTGTGGACAACGGGTTAAACGGGTGCTATGATGCTGACGTCAGATACTAGGAACACACACACACACACACACACACACACACGTGTGGAAATGATCCAGTGAAACGTGCCAAATGTAAAGTAACACGCACGTTAGCACAGATTAGCATAGAAGTGGCGATCATGGAGCTGTGAGCGGAGGAGCATCTTTGTGCAACGACTGAAAGCGGGAGGAGGAACAGTCTCCTCAAATGTCGCTAATTAAAAAAAATCTGATTCAATCGAACAGAAATTTAAAGAAACGAAAAGCGGGGAAACGGCTGCCTGCAGAGAAGCAGCGAGAGCCATCAGCTCCAACTTCAGTCGGTCGAAACTTAATCAGTTATAATTTAACGTCGTGATTTTGAAAAAGCAAGAGCTGCTCTTGGTTTGGTAAGTCCACACGGACAACTGCAGACGCCTGCGGGCGGTCCGGCGTTTAGGACTGAGCGTGTGCGGAAACAAACAGAGGCTTGGTTCATGCGCGTAAACCTGTTAAGCCGAACTTTCTCTGCGGCCAAGGTGACGTAACAAATGTGCAGTTACTGAACTTAAAACGGGGGATTTCCTTTGAACTTTGAAATGCAATAGGAAGAGATGAACTGAATATAATTTATTGAAGAGTTTAAGTAATAATTTCTTTGGTGATTAGACTCGGGTGAAGCTACACAGCAGGTCAGAGTCCCGGTGAAAGAGTCTGACAGAAGAGCGCATGAACAGAGGCCGATTGGCCTGGAGCAGAGTCGTGAAGACTTGACTGAGTTTAATAGTGTGGTAAGAAGAGATGATGTATAGTCTAGCAGCCCAAACACCTGAGAGTGCAGGTAGATGAGCGAATACACGTGTTTCTTGCTAAGAGGTTAAAGAGTTGGAGGTGGTGGGGGACACAGGTTCAGCTGGGAGAAGTTTAGACCCCGAATAGGTGGATGTTTTTGACTGTGAAGCCCCAATCCAGGCCAGCTGCTAGCCTCCATGGTGACGGAGACCTGCGCCGCAGCCGGGGTAAAATCTAACGGTCGCCGCATCGTTTGCGTTACGCTCTATGATGTCACCACAGCCTCAACTCACTGCCGTGTCCTCCTGAAATGTAGGCGTGACGGCAAACGCTGATTTTGGGACTGATGGCTCAAAGATGTTTGAAAGGTTACCGTTTCACCCCGCCTGCATTCAGTCGTTAAGCTAAGCTAGGCTAACAGCTCCATATTCAGCCCACACACTGACTGACGCTGAGAACTTCCCGAGATGTCTACCTGTATGTTGAAAGGTGCACGCGCGGAACCACACGCTGTATTTATAGGCATGCCAGCTTTTCTGGGCGATTGCTCCGTAAATATGACGCAGTTCTTCCTGAATCCCTTTAAGTAAGTCGTAGAGTAGATGTTTGCTCAGCAGCGAATCACCTGCGAGTGTTCAGCAGAGAGAGAGAAGCTCATGCAGAGATGAGCAGCAAAAAGCTTTCAACGGTGACCGGGACTCAGGTGGCGAGCGCGGGAGGACGCCGGCTGCTCGTGGACTTGCATGAAAATGTAAATATCAGATTATCTGCTCTGCGGCACATCCTGCTAGCGTGTAGAGCTAATTTGATGTTGAAGTCGCTTTGGCAAGTTTTGACCCACACACGAGAGGATCGAGGACGGGCGCGGGGAAATGTGACGAGGGAGGTGAAATTTCGCATCTCCTGACATTTGGAGCCTTTTGTCTTGTTTGTGTGAGGGCGGTCTGCTCCGTGGGCTCGCTCTTTTCCTTCCCGTTCCCACCGCTTCCCATGTTCCCACCAGGGAGCCGACGGGAGCTGCTGGACGCTGAGCAGCAGGAGGTGAAGTGCCTGCGAACCAGAAGGTGCTCTGCTTCCTCCTCCATTATTTATCACTTCCAGCCTCCTCTTCATTCAAGTGCTACGTGAGGCTCGGCGTCCAGCGACCGCTTCGCTTTGATCTCTCGCAGCCCGGCAGATGCTCGTGGAGAGGATCACTCCTGCCGCTGCCACGCTGTTCGCGGGGAGTCTCTTTGAAGCTCCAAGTCCTTTGCTAAAATGGGCCCAGTTTAACGCCCAGTGTTTAGGACACTGTGCCAAGCCGTCCACGACACCAGCAGCCGAGTTCAGTTCCAGCTGAATGTTCCAGCACGTCAGGGGCGTTTAAAGGGTTTTTTATTTAACGTGGTGGCACAGGGGGAGCAAAGAACCAGCATAGAAATAAATGCCCTACCGAAACCGAACTCTAATCATTTTAATACAGATTTTTGGAGTCATTTGAATGAAGCATCTAAAATTGAACTTCATGCACAGTCTGCTAGCATGAATGACCTCACAGCAGCCGTATTATTGGTCACATGATGTCATTAAAAAGGCTCCAACAGCACAAACGTGGTCCAGAGGTCCACAAGCGCCTACAGCCACCTGTGTCACCAAAGAGGCCACGCCCCTAGCAACACAAACTTTAAGCCTTAATACAATTAAATGGGGTGCGTCCTAAGGAATTCCCCCCGTACAGGAGTGAAACCAGTGTCTGTATCAGGCTGTGCTGCTTTCTGCTGTAAAGTTGCACATTTTAACACTCGCTCTGTTTTTGGCACTTCAGTGTTGTGGTTTCAGTTTCCAGCCCTCTAATTGGCTGCTTGGTTGACATACTTGTGGAGCTTCCAGCTGAAAATGCTGCAGCAATTTGGCAGCTTTTTAAGGCTCAGTATGTGATGAGTAGAGAAGGTAAGAGGCTTGGAAACCAAATAAATATCCAGTTATGATGTGGCACAGCTCTTGTAGGAAGACTCGGATGTCTTTACATCTGTTGTGACAGAACTTAAATCTCCTTTCTTCTGCGGCCAATACAGAGTTGGCTTCTTTGTCATTATCCATGTGGATGCTGTGCAAGTCCAAGCTGCCAAAATGATCGATAACGCAGGAAGATTAATTTTTGGAAACGCTCGAGTTCAGTGTGCGAATTTCAGCATTTGATCGTTGATGTTATTGTAACCGACGCTGCATTGATAGTATAAAAAACAGACGCATCTTTTGGGTCTGAAGTGAAGCCAGTGCACAAGTGCCTTAAACCTGCATTCTTTCTAATAACCAGCAGGGGGCTGCAGCTCACACTTTGGGAATCAGTGATGCAGAAATCTTTCCTGATGAGTTTTTGGCTTCAGCCGCTACTTTTAGGGTTGAATGAATAAAGCATGGAGTTAAATTAGTAAATTATGGCCACGTTGGACTCGGAAAAGGATGATAATCCAATGAGCTGGCAGTGTGCCTCAGTTCGTGCGCTCACTCGTCACATCCGGTCTCAACACGCCAAGATGGCAACGGTGAGAAACGGCTCGAGGCTTTAAACGGAACTTGACGGGCTGAGTCCGTCTTTCACGCTTTACTTTCACGCTGGATTCGGGTCAGATTGGACGCCGTGCCGACTCGCGGCTCCATCTTGTGGTTCAAACTGGTGTTGCATGAAAATGCAGCGCCGCGTTTACGTCTGTATCGCACAACCTTCTGTGCATCCTGCTGGTAGTTTTACACGAATCACGTTTAAGGCACCGGTTTTGTCACGGCGCCTCGACCTCTGGCCTCGATCCTCCGGTGGCTACTAGCTCTGACTAGCTGTAGCGGAGACAGTTAGCAGCGGGAGAGAAAAGCTGGTTATCGACAGACTAGCGAGCAGAATGGCAGATTAAGCAGCCTTCTTTCCTCCCTCGCTCGCTCCCTGAGGTTTTTCTGTGCGAGCGAGGCAAAGACAGGCGGAGCGGCGGGCGGTCGGGTTTATTTACTAGAGGGCAAATCTCCTCCTCAAGGTCAAGAGCACAAAGAGCACAAGCGCAGGTAGAGCAGCTGTCACGTGATCCTCCATGATGTGACGACTCTTCGTTGTCCTCGTCAGCTGTTGTTGTGTTGTGTTGTGTTGTCCTGCCCTGTGTGTGTCCCACGAGACCAACCTCCTCGTACTAAACCACTGAGCACACATGCAGCATTTAACCCTTTTATGTGACTGTTGCTTCTTCTTTTTTCCAATTTTTTAATACTTTTTTTCGATCTCTTCTGTTATCATTTACCAGACAAAAAGGCGGGAAACGTGTGAGGCCACACAAAGAGGATTAGAACTGCCCGGGATTCGCTGAGCAAGGAGCTCTGAGCCCCACCCCCCCAACTCCTCCACCTCCTCCTCTTATTTCCTCCCCGTCCTCCTCCTCCTCCTCTCTCCCTTCATCCCTCCTCCCGATAAATGGAGTAATCACGTGTTATCAGACCAACATGGTGAGAAACGAGAGACGGAGAGAAAGATGCAATTCATGTAGATGAGAAGAAAAATAATTACTCGGAAAGCAATAATTCAAGCCCTTCTTTTTGTCCACCCATCCTTCATCCGTCCACCCATCCTTCATCTGTCCACCCCCCTCCGTCCGACACAAACATCCAGTGTTTTCTTTTTTTTATCCTTTCTTTGCTTGTCTGTGAGATTTTATATTGTCTGCGAGAGAAAACGAAAAATAAAAAATGAAAACCGAGACATTCCACTTTCCTCCCCCTTCTCTTCCCGAAGCTCTACCGACTCCTGATTGGTGGATTACATTTGAAACAAAAAATAATAGCGAGGAAAAAAAGACTGTTAGTTTTATATCGACGGCCATTTTGGTTTGTAGTCCCCCCTCCCCCCCTCCTCTTCTTCTTCTTCTTCTTCCTCCCCATCTTTGCCCCCCGTAGATATCTGACAGTACAGCAGGACCATGTTGCTTCCATATATAAACCGCCCCGAGGACTGCCACTTCCCCACCAACACTGCAATGTCTTCAGCTCTGTGTGTTTAATGTTTTTAGACTGTTATATTGTGTACATGAATTAAAAAAAGAAAAGAAAAAAAAATCAAATCCATCATTGAATATTAAAGTCAAACAGGTTTTTTTTGTTTGTTTTGTTCCCGTTTGGTTTAAATTCTTCTTCTTTCGTTTTTATTTTTTAAAAACATCTTCTCACTGTTACCGACGATTACGCTGTAATTAAAATGATGATGATGATGATGATGATGATGATGATGATGATGATGATGATGATGATGATGTTTTGTTGGTCCAAGTTTTCACATGTCCGCTAGCAAATTGTCAAGAAAAAAAATAGTACAATAAAGACTAAAATCTAACAACTAAACTGCAAGTTTCTATTTTTATCTGCACGCCTGAAAGCTCCTATGGTTTTTGGGGGGGGGGGTGTATGCTGGAATATGATTGGGCGCTCATTAATCTGCGTATCGATAATCTCATCCTTTTACGTAACGGGTGGAATAATAAGAGATTTCTTTGTATTAAAGTAGATCTGCGTGTATTATCTGGCAGCAGGCGGCCGCCGCTTCCCGTAGACGGTCGAGGACGTCCATATGCCGGCCGCTGATGCCGCTTCACGCAGCAGTTTCTCACAGGTGGATAAAAACTTTGAAAGGTCTTAACGCCCACTCACATCCTGGGCCGTTTGACCTCAGGTAATCACATGATAGGGTGGGGATAGGTTTCATAATGGGTTCACCTCAAACCTTGGCTGATTGAGACCCACAGCCGTTTGCACACCTGGGCTCGTGTGATTAGGTAGAGGATCAACAGGGGGTCCATGACCCTCTTGGGAGACACTCCCATAGGCTTTAAATCTGGGACTGTCCACCATTTGCTCTTAGAACTGAAGAAGCTTATTGAGAGGTGAAACGTCTTCAAGAAACTTAAAGAAGTCCAGACGCTTTTCTTTCCAAGCTCCTTAGACTACCATGACCTGGATGACTGAGAACCTTCACAGACAAAAAGAAATCTTGACTTTTCCACACACCATCTGTAACTAATCCAGCGTACATACACACCCAGGGTTTTACGGGGTCTTCAACATGACATGTACAAACGACTGCGTGCAGGCAGCTCAGCAAACATTTATTCAGTCACTCTGTCCTCACTTTGGTTCAAGCCCAGCTGTATACATAGCCCCTGGAAAGTGTGTGTTGCTTTTTTGGTGGTGGTCTAAAAGTTGTTGGGTCTTTTTCTTCTAACTTCATAGTGCTGCAGTAGTTGACTATGGTGAGGAGGTATTTGTCATTCTGTAATTTACAAATAAAGTAGTGCCTGGGATGAGATCACATGAGCTGTCACAGTCTGAGTCACTGTATCTGTGCTCCTGCAGGCAGAACCTCTGACTTGTGTGGTAATTTCCGATTATCATGCTTCTTATTCAGCATATTTTACAATAAAGAGCAATACGGCTTGCTATCAAGGCTGGTTATGATCACACTAAACCACTTTTGTAGGTTGCATGAACAAATATTGTTGCTTATCTGACCTGGATGAATGAGAACCTCCACAGACATCTGTTTGTTTATGTTATTTGCTTTTTTCTACTTGGAAGGAAGGGTATCTTTAATGAACTTACCATTTTTATCACTATTTGTAAAATAGCTGTGGTACCTAAATGATTTGTTTTGCATGGTCTGTGCAATATGTGATGACTGGATGAATGAATAAATATCAAACATTTAATTTAAAATTGGTGATAGAAAATATGCATTGGCTATTTCAAGCCCCCATAGAATAATAGCATAATGTCAGTAGAGGAATTTATTTATTTATTTATTTATTTGCATTTGAATGAACAAAAATATTCCAAGCTCAAATTTATAATTTACAGAATTGGTCAGCATGCAAACAGAAATTCTTGTTATCACAACAGGACCAGCATTTATGCATTCCCAGTTTATCCCCTGAGCCTGCAAAATGTGCTCATTACCAACGGAGAGAAGCAAATTCCAGTCTGTGTAGGAGGTAGCCGGTGTGTCCACAATAATTACTTCCTCAAAATCAAATCATCTGCATGATGATGAGTTTGTTTGCAAACTCACAGGTAGTAAGATGCGGGCAAATTTGACCTGTTGTGGTGATGCAGACCTGCGGAGGAGCTGGTTGAGTGAGGTGGTTGAGAAGTTTAAATGAAGTGCTGACAACTGTGGGGGAGATAATATCAACAAGGAAGGTCCCAGGTGGGTTCCTGACATAGTAGCGGGTCAAGTGAAGGCTCAGGCCTTTCTTTATTATCTATTAGCTGACTGTGGGCAAGAGAGAGAGATCTATGACCTGTTTAGCACCAATCATTAAATTGTGATTATAATTCTCTGGTCATTAGCCATGCAGGCTGCCAGGCTCCACTTATGGGAACATTAGCTTGTCCTCTGCTTCACTTTGGAGTGAAATATCTCAACAGAAATGCAAATGCATTTTAATAAAATTTCAGTCCCCAGAGGTTGAATCCCACGTATATTTCCTTTATGGGTTGTAATGAAGTTGACACTTTCGAAGCCAGTTAAAGTCAAGTAAATTGCATCGTTGTGATTTTTTTTCTACAGATGTTCCTGTTGCAGTCATGACTGTTACTGATGTTTTTAGTCAAACTGCTAAGTCAAGGTGACTGTGCTCATTTTAAACATCACATTTGTAGGTTTGTATTTTGCTAGAGTAGCTTTGCATGGCTCACAGTTGTGAAAATAAGCCTTATTTATCACCTACTATCTGAAAGAAGCCCTTTTAACTCCCTTCACCCTCTCTTTCTTCTAAGTGGCCATCCCTCACAAACACAAGGTGTGAATTGCAGGTGGGTGGGGCTTCTGCACACACCATGTTGGGGCCATCTACTCTTGCTAACATACAGAGTCAATAAGCAGTACATATGATAGAAAATAAGGAAATGCAGGTTTCCTTTAAGTTAATGTCATAGTATAAGCCTGCCAACTGCCTACGGTTAGATGCTGAATGTGGCAAACATTATACCGGCCTAACATCAGCATATTTACATTGTCAGTGTGAGTGTGTTAACATGCTGACTTCAGTGTTGACACTAGAGCACCATTTTGATTGCTAATCGGATGGCTAAAGACTGTTGGCACACCATTATTTTTAAAACTCTTGTCCCTCTAATTCAGTAATAATAAAAAACAAAGTTTTTTTTTAAATATCTGGCAATCAAAAATGAACAGAATTCCTGCTTTATAATAAAATCTAATCACTTCACAAAAATTAAGCTTCCTTATGAGAAATCTCACCAAACAGAATAAAACAAACAACAGGAGGCTCAGAGCCATCTGTCCTCGACCATCCCTCAGCGTGTTTTATTATATTTGCAGGATGAGGAATGCTGAACATGAAACAGTGTGACCTTGTGACGTAGAAAGTGGCCATCTGTAAACAAGTGGAGCTGCATCTACTCCCATGGGATATTCTGGGAGACCTCATCTGATAGACAACTTATGAGATTAGTATGTATGAATCTTCACAGAGAAAGCCTCTGGGAATGAATTTTTCCTCAGTGGGTCTGCTGTTCTCATGGCCTTGCAGTCAGAGGTTTTGGACTGGTGACTTCTGGACAGACAGCAGAAATCTCTGGTGAGAAGAACCTACTCACTGTGAATGGGAATAATGCTTTTATTATTTGTTTGTCAGGTTTTCAGCTTCATTTCTCCATTTGTAAGTTTCTTATTCACTTTTGTCCCCTTGTGTAAATTCCCAAAGAATGAAAGCAGTAGCTGAGCGATCTTCAACTTCTGCCAGTCAGTGTGTCGCGACAGTAAATGCGTAGATGACCACAGTGGGCAGGTGTCTGGGAGCACTTCCCTTTTAGCATCATTATGCAGTTTAGTTTGGCAAAATCTAGAGAGCCTCTACAAAAAGGTAGAAAGGCTTACGTGTTAGACTCAAAAGCAGATAAGCATCCAGTAAACAGAGTCTCATTTTACAGAACTAAATGCCTGCTCACTAACTAAGGATGTAAGATGCTCCATATAGTTCCAGTGGCTGTGATCAGTACCCCACAAAGCAGACACACAAAGGTTGTAGCTGGTTGGCGAACAGTGCTGACAGAGAGAAAAAACAAAAATACACGAGGCAGATGCAAAAATGACTTAAATAACAGGTGAATGTTGAATAATGTTGGTGCTTTTTTGACTCTGAGTAAAACTGTTTGACCCACTTTTAAAGGCTGTCCGTGTTTACAGCTTGTTCACACTGCCCCCCAATGGTAAAGATCAGTTATTGCTTGTTTTATATCCAAAATATGACACAATCAGTGACAGTGTCAATTAAAACAAGAAGGGAAAAATACTATAATGGGATCAAAATCTCTTTGTCAGAACAGCTGCACAGGATAGTATTACACTGTACAATAGACAGCTCTCCATAGCAAAGTGATCTCCCTGTTTGTATTTGTATGACATATAGAAACCAAACTATGACATGATAAATTATATCTGCTCATCTGTTAGTCTGTTTGATCTGTGTCACTCATCCATCCCCATGAAACTAGGTTACATCATAACATCACTGATGTTATGTTCAAACAAGCCAAATTAACTTTTTTTTCAGTTTACTACCTTATTTTTGCCTAGTTAACTCAAATGTATCAGAAAAAATAGCTTAGTTTACATGATATATCTGCACAACTGTGCCTGAGCACTGTCTCAGGCACAGGGAACTGAATGCACACAGCTGTGTCAATGACAAAAACATCTGAGAAGGAGACATATTTACAGAAGAAAATGAAAATGGAACACGATGTGAAGATCTGACTGCAACAAACTTACCAATGAACTTTGCAAAAACAAAAACACATTTTAGCCCGCAGGTATGACTATCTACGAAAGAATGCAGACATGCTTGTGCTGGCAGGGTTGAGCTTTGGCCAAAAATAAAATGAAAATGTTTAAATTGAAGTATTAGAAATGATATGTTAATATTTAGGCAACTGCATTTTTTATGTTTGTGCCATTATTTGGGTGTTGTTGGTTATTCGTGACATAAGCTTGGGTTTACTGCCGCTTCCTTTCACTTCATCTCCTTCACTCAGCAGTATTTGGTCAATATTTCCTGTATTTTACTGGAAATATGTGAGATTACATGTGATGCTACTATTCAGTGATGTCATTGAGATGTCACAAATGTGTCTGCGGTCCGTTTAACTTAACAAGCAGATGGGTGGATGGATAAGAAGACAGAATGTGGAGGTGTCAGGCACACATATAATGCATTCTAGTTTTGGGTGGACGCATTATGAAGGTAACTATATTGCAAAATGTGAGAGCTTCTAGAATAAAATGTGAGAATGTGTATAAAAAATTGAAACTGAATTTTGAAATTTTCAATTGTAATAGTTTTTTCACACATTTGTGTTTTAAATTTACACCACCTTCATATGGATACCGCCTTCAGTTCTAAGATAAAATGCATCTTCTCCACCTTCCTCTATTGCCAACTAATTTAAACCTCCCAGTTAAACATGCACAGTACATAAGTGGTACCTTTCAGAAGCCCTAATTTGAGGTGCATTCATTCCCTATAAAGTCATTTGGCACATTCTGTAACATACTGAGTGCTGGTGTTTTGAAAGGAAGTTAAAAAAAAATAATTAAAAAAAACCCCAGACACACACAAACACACCCACTCAAAAAAAGACATGTTCATTCCACTGCAAGAGTTTGCTCACACACTTCTTGCAGCGTATTTATCTCACCACAGGGCACATTTCTTTTCCTTCTTTCTCTTAAACTAAAAAATCCAGTTGACCTTGAGTTCCATGAACTGCACATGTCTACATATGCTAAGGTACCTGAAATATCTATTAGTACCTGTGTGGGTAAAAATAATGATTATGTGGTGGAATCAGTGGTGTAAGGTTACCACTCTCTTTGTATACAATAGTGCTCTCTGCTGGCGATATCTAAGACATTTGAATTAGGAACTTCAGCAAGCTTGTTTATTTTTCTGTTTTTATTCTGCTCCCACAGTGCAAAAAAGAAGCCACCAGAGGTCCATGTGTCTCTCCAAAAATGGGTAATCACAAATCTATGTATTTCAAAACTCTGTTCACGGTCACTAAAATTAGAAGCTACAAATTGGAATTTTGAATTTTTTTTTTTTTATCATAAGTTTAGTTTGCAAATGTGAAAGAAAAAACTTTTCTATCTAGCCTATCCCAACTATCACAGGGCGAGAGACAGGGTACACCCTGGAGAGGTCGCCAGTCTGTCGCAGGGCTAACACAGAGAGGCAGACAACCATTCCCACTCACATTCACACCTATGGGCAATTTATAATCACCAATTAACCTAACCCCACTAACTGCATGTCTTTGGACTGTGGGAGGAACCCGGAGTACCCGGAGAGAACCCACATAAAAACAGGGAAACCATGTGAACTCTACATAGAAAGGCCCTGATGGTGGAGTCAAACTCAGGACCTTCTTGCTATGAGGCAAAAGTGAAAACCACCGTGCGTACAAGCTTTATTTATAATTTTTATTATTATTATTTATAATAAAAGCTATATTTGTTAAAAAATAGAGATAATTTGTGTGTGTGCCTGTAAACACACAAATTGTATTTCTAACCTCAAAACCTCTCCTATACCCCATTTAACTGATATTTCACGTTTCATGTAATCTAGCATTTACTCACCTTAATCCTGCCCACACATTATTTGCCTGCAATGGAGCTCCCACTTTACTGTAAAGTCACATGATGAAGCAGTGTTTATTGCACAGCAAAATAACACACTACTTCTTACACTGAGATAATCTGACAGATGTGTTAATTCAGACTTTTGATTTTTGGGGTAAATTAAACCTCGGTTTTGTGAGGCTTATAGGATATAAAGCAGGGGTGGCAAACCCAGGGACCAGGATCGGCCAAAGACTCCAGTCTGGCCCACTGTTAAGGAGGGCATCAATTTAAAATGTTAAAGTTTATAGTCATAATTTTACAGCTTTTCATACTGATAAAGACCTCACCCATGGCCATTCATACACCAAAGTAAACAAGTAATAGATAAGCAATTCAGTGAAAGAAAAGTTTCTGTTTTTCACAGTGTCCTATAGAATTTACTTCTTGTCTTTTTGTTTTATTTTTTTTATGCTGGGTCCACAGTAAAAAATAAATACATAGGATATTTTTTTGGAATTAAGAAAAACTTTATGTTTTATAATTAAAGGACAGTCTTGGCGATGAGTTAGCAGAACTTTGTCTGTGATTTTACATATTTAAGCCTTACAATTTCAGCCCAAAGAGTGGTGCACACAAATTTCTTTCATTTAACACGGCAACATTTCTTCATCATGAAGAAGAAAAACTGAGATGTACTGTTAAAATTGCACTTGTCTTATATCAAGCTACAGTATGTCAAGGATGAAATGTGTCATTAAACTTCTTTACACTGAAAAAAGGGGGAGTTTCACTTGTCCAGTCCACTTAAGCTCAAACTGGACTGTATGTGGCCCACAATGTAAAATGAGTTTGACATCCCTGATATAAAGTATATAACTTAGCAGGAGTTTAGACAGGGGATTAAGTCAAATTCAACTTCTATTCTGCCTGCAGTCATTAAATATCTGCAAGCCACTTAGCAACCCACTTCCTTTTATGTTTACAAACCCCTAACCCTAATCAGTGTCATGTCTGTCACTGATACGTGTTCTGCTCAATGTCTTGCTGCTGCTCTCACTACATCCTTTATGAATGCACATGCAGAGGCGGGGAGGTCCCAATCCCCAGCCATGCTGTTAAAAACCAGTTATTGGAACATGACAGCATTCTGGCGACTCTAGTGGTCAAACTATAATTTAATGTCACAGCAAGGTTCGAAATATGTCCCCATTTATTTCTTTATTTCCAAAACTAAGAGGCAAGGAAGGCTTTGTGACTTTATGACTTCCTTGACTAAGTTTTTGCTCAACATTTCTTGTGAAAGATAAATTTGTGACTTGTCTCAAACCAACTTTCATTTGTTCTGATAGCGTTTAGTGCACATAACTGGGAGTAAAGGAAATGTACTGATGCTAAATATTTCTGATTTCTGCAGAAAAAAGGACGTTCACCAGGAGAACAATTTTCTAATCCCAGAAAATTCCTTACTGTTTCCAAATTAATAATAATTAAAAAAAATGTATCCCCATTCCTTAAGTAACAGAGACAGGTGCTTAAAGCAGTAAAGCAAAGAGTTACATGAATAAATATCTCAGGGAATTGTGTAAAAACGAAAAATTGGCATTTATTTCTTTGTTTTGTTTGTTGGCCACTAAAAGTAAGTCTCCATATTCTGGAGGTGTGCTGATGAAGCTGCTGGGGAATGTTCCTCCTCATGTCACGTCATGATGGAAAAGACAGTCCCTCCAGGGGTCAGAAATCTGTCAGGTCACCAAGGTCAAGGCTCTGACCTGTTGTTTTGCTGCTATCAGTTTACTACGTGAGGTTTCTGAGAACCATTAAAAAAAGAAAAAGCAAGAGAAAGCATTGCTTAAAAGAACCAAAGGAGTTGATTAATCTGACTGAATTTACGTCATTTGAACAGACGAGGATGGTCGGGACGTGCTTCTTGTTGCTTCGTTTTGATTACCTGCAATCAGTGTAATCAAACTCATCACTTAATTTCCTTGTTCGTTGTGTTTGTCAGTCTACTGCTACAATAAACAACCTGTTGAGGCAGAGCCAAAGTGTAAATAACAGAACATCTATTTGCAGTAAATCAGTGTTATTTACTACTCCATTCACGCACCTTTGTTTCTGCAGAGGCGGCAGTGACGTGTTCGGGGAGTCAGATAAAGGGTATTTCTCACCAACTCTTTCCTGTTATTTTCCAGGGTCCTTTGTTTGGCTGCGGGACCTCGGCCGGTCGGTTCTCAGGGGAATGAGAGGAACATTTGAGCCTGAGCACTTGAATGTGTGAATGCTCCTGCCTTCACACACAGACTGTCCCATACCTGTATGTATGTGTGTGTGTGTGTGTTTGTGTGTGTCACCTTGTCCTTGGTCTGAAAACCAACACCCATGCAGTGTAATTTGTGTCCTTTTCAGGAAACTTCATCCTTTCTGCTTTTTATGGCTATTGGTCAAGGAAATGTGAGGACTGGGAAATCATGAATGTTCCTGTAAATAATAACACGGATATGCTGATATACTCCTGTTTATCATATTTATGATTTAGAAATAAATTCAGACTGGCCACATTTTAACTCTGTCGTAGTGTTTAGAGGTGAAGCGTTGATTGAAATGATAATATAATGGGCATGAAGCGTCCTCTAACTAGCTCCCAAAACAAGGACAGGGCATGTGCAGTTGTGTGTCACGTATAAATTCCAGAGCTTTCGGAGTGTCACTTGAAAAACCCCATGCTTTTAAATTCCTGTCTTGGGCAGACACAACAACAACAGGAAGAAGGACCATTTTCACAGGTGTCAGGAAGCGCAGGAAATAAACAAGCTGAATACTGGAAAACATTTTTGTACCACTAAGAGTCAGAGGTGAGGCTAATAAGAGTTATTTTTAGGTCAGCCAGTATTTTCTCGAAATTTTTTTATTGTCCTGGATGTTCTGTAGTTATTTTTGTTTTAATCTCCAGTAGAGTTTCTCTACTTTAATGCTGCCTTATGAAGGATTACATTCGATAAGTATCTAACCAAGTACCACATATAATGACTGATCGTTAATGCCATGAGGTTTCCTTACGATTTTAAAGAATTCATTTAAATTTTTATTGAACTGTCACGATAAGTGTTATCAAAACCAAAATATATATGTATATGATTACTTTGATATTTATCAGAGTATTACATAATTGTGGATACAGTTTACAGATGTTATCATGAACGCATATAGTCAACAAATGTGCACAAATCTTGAACCACACTTCATTTCTAAATATTTTGCTACAGGAAAATGGGAAATAGGTGCAGCAATTTAATAGAACACATGTGAATATACATGGGAAGACAGTATATAAGGCTAAAACAGGGTTTGAACAAGTCTTGAAATTCAATATTTGGTATGACCACCTATGTTCTTCCATGCACTTTGAACTCTCTTAGGTAAGTGGACATTCAAAGCTCTTCTTCGGATGCTGGTTAATTTTGTTCTGTTCTCTGTCAAAGTGTTCTCAGTTCCATGAATTCTGATCTCTACACCTCTGGTTGAAATTCAGCCCCAAACCATGACAAAGCCTCCATCGTGTTTTACAGATGGCTGTAGACACTCACTGTTGTCCCTCTGTGCTGATCTCCTCCGTACATAATGACAATGATTTGAACCAAAAATTTCACATTTGGATTCATCACTCCATCAGACCTGTTGCCACTGATTTTTCAGTATAATTTGGCATACCACAGCCTTTTCCCTTATCTTCTTGACATCCACCCTTCCACTGAGACTATTTCTAATGAACAGTAGATGGATCAATTAAAGGGCTAAATGCATCTCTCAGGTTTTTTCTTTCTTTCTTTCTTTTCTTTTTTTTAAGGACAGACTGCCCACACTGCAGAGATATGCTAAGTTTGTTGCTAAAAGCTCAGTGGGAATCATATTATTTATGCAAACAATACTATTTTATGCCTGTCAAATTCTGCTATCTTTAGCATTTATCATGGATTCAGCTAAAAAAAAATGGAAACAAATGAAATGTTTTGTGATAGGCTGCTAATAAAAGCAGCCTGTCTTCTCTTGGGAGCAAAAAATAAAGAAATGAGGGGTGGCTAGTACTTTTACACAGCACTGTTTGAAGTGCTGTGTATAATCCGCACAGAATTTGTTGCACTGGTTTTCTGTAGGTTTTAGGATTTAAATAAAATTGTTAAATCTAAAGTTAGATACCATTTTCTGAAAAAGGTGTATTCTTAATAATGCTCACTGACTTACAATTTGTCTTGCTTCTCTGGTGATTAAAGAAACCGATGGGTGAAATGTAGAAAAAATCCAGTAAATAAACAATATTATAATGTTTGCTTTTCTTGTTCTTGTTACAAAACTAAAAGTCTATGCTCTTCGTGACATAGACTGAGAAACCTTCCTTCTTTGAATCCTCTCTCTTTCCTCCTCCAGTTTTTCTTTTGCATTTTTGGATTAAAACATTTTTCATTGAATGAGAGTTGTGTTCTGCATGGGAACAAAGCATATTTTCCCATTTTTGAAAGCTAAGAAACTAGGGCACCCAAAAAAAATTAGGAGTCAAAGATGTCTGTAAAAAGTCTCAGCAATAAAATCCATTTTTGCTCCTGTGTTTGGATACATCATGTCACATCATCATGGGAAACCACACTGACAGGAATTCCTTCTGCTCAAAATATGCACTTCTCATCAGACTTCTTAATATTTTTGCATTGCTCAAAAGACCCCTTTCCCCTCCCTTAAATAAATGCCAAGGTTTTCTATCCATGTGACACTTTGGTCGAAATTTACAACTATATCTGGACAGTTAATTTTTTACGCATAGAAATACTCTGGGAATAAAGAGAATACTCATCTGAGATAAAAAAAAAAAATGATGTCCTGGTTTATGTTTTTTTCTGGTGGAACCCAGCCGACTGCAAAAAGAGAAAAACTCAGAGGTATATGAAGAAATGGCAGAGCTCCCTGCAGCAGTAACATGGCGATAAAACACACAGCCAAGCAAAGCCTGGAGAGGCTTCTGGCTTACAGTGATTAATCTGCTGTGTCCAAACAGCTCTGTCGCCTTGCACAACGTACTTACAGTTAACATCATGAATGGATTCCACTTATTTATGGGCTTATTTGTCTTTTATATTTAATTAGTTTAATCTACAACTGCACAATATGTTAATTACCAAGGAATAATTAACGCTTTTACAACATACCCGCTCGGTGTTTCATGTCTGGCTTTTCAAGCTTGATTTAACAACCAAGGCAAATTATGTATTGCTAAATTAGGCAATTAAATAATAACCTTAAGTGATAACTTTGGTTTAATTGCAAAAGCATTCTCTACCACACCCGGTGTTGTGTATGATAATGCCCATTTGGATCATTGTACAGTTCAACTTTGACAAACAAAGGCACTCTAAATGACACTGAAGCTAATGGGAAGAGACTGCAAGGTCATTTTCATTAATTTATTGAGGAACAAAGAAACATCTGGAAAGAATAACATAGTCTGCATATTTCATTAGAAAAGATAATGGTGTCAAACAAGAACCAAGCAAACCAACTAAAAACTCCAAAAGCTGTAACAAACTGTTTTTTCTTTCTTATTTTTTTTAATTTGTTATCTGACGTATTTTAATAAAATATATCTTTCAGTTCATTTATAAGTTAATGCTACATTTACACTGAATAGATTCAGTCTTGTCAGCACTTGTCAGCGAGGGTTGAGCCGCTTTGGAGCAGTGGATCTGTTTGTGTTCTGATCTGTGTTCTGCACAGAGTTCACTTCTCCCGAGCCCACCTCAGTCCCTGAGAATATAAGTAAAGGAGACCATTAGCCCTTCAGTTCTCACAAATGACACATCATAGTCAGAATTTTAATTTAGTCCACTTGACAAGCAACTTCTACTAGCCCACAGAGAAGTTATTACTAATTACACAAAGCCTTCAAACCTTTAGCTTGAAATGAAAATAATATTTCTCCTTTACCTGCTTGTGGTTCAGTCTTAAGCTTGCTGGCGATTTTGGCAAAGAAGGTGAGGGTGAGACAAGCTCCGGTCTCTCTGTCACATATGCCTCCCTTGCAGTTGCAGGTTTTACGGCACTCAACCCCATAGGTTCCATAGGGACAGTCTGTAAAGAAAGAAAACGTTTTTTAGTGGATATTGATACAGCATCGATATTCGAAGGTCTAAACTGCAAGTCTCAGATGATACAAGGTTTGATCACCAAGTTAAATATCCAGCTGAAGCAAGGATGTACGCATCTGCACATACTTACAGATGTGTGCTGTTATTTGGAATAATTTCTAAAACCTTGGGTAAAGGCTGTAATAACATAAATGGATACTGGGTTTGGTGCAGTAACATCACTGTTATCAAACTGCAGCATGCAGAAACAGCTCCCAGGATTTTTCTTTTCTTTTCTTTACGGTTATTTAATGAGAAAATACCTTTGCAAATTCCATATTCGTCTCCATAGTCGTCTTCATCCTTGTAGAACTCGCAGAATAATCCTGGTCCGCACTTCACCCCGTGCATCCCCGACACTGTGCGGTAGCAGTGCTCCCCTCTGCCGGCTGCACAGACCTGGCAACAGCCGCAGTCATCCAGGACCGTCCGAGCGCACCGCTGAGTCCCGCCACACCGCTCCGCCGTGCATCTGTCGGGGCAGTTCACCGCGTACTTCACACTGGCACTCCATGCCTCAGCATCATGCACCACGAGTGAACACAACACTGTGATGAGCAGAAAAAACATCACTGCACGCGGAGAAGCGGAATGAGCAGAAAGCTCGAAAGGGGTGATGCTGTCTTTTGGACGAGTGTCCTGGTGAGACTAGAGAAGCCGAGCACCTCTGCGAGACTTAAGCGGAGTGACCTGTGGTTCATCAGGTTGCATGGTTATCAGCATTGAACAACTTTGTTTTGCAGATGGCTTGCTCTCGTCAATTTCCTCATTCCGGTGTTGCTGTCCCCCCCTCCTTTTTGTTGTCAGTCAGTTTTGTCAGTCCCTTTTTTTAGAAATCCGGCTTGGAAGTGGGATTAACTCTGGACAGCCATCCAGGAATTGAAATTCGTGTGAACTGATGTCACAAGTTTAGTTTGGTTTGTTTTTGTCTGAGTGGGAACCCCCAGAGCTCCGGTTGCATTAGGTTTGTCGCCACTGATTCAACTTTAGTTTTGTGTTAGTTACTGGGCCTGTAGCTGTGTGAGAACTCTTATTCGTTAATATGTTGCACAACAGGAGATACATCTTTTTAGCCCCCACAACACACATAAATTATTTTCTTGAATTCAGATTGCAATTAATTTTCTTTTATGTGCAACTGAAGTCACAGAGGAAATGCTTTTAAAAATAAATTCATATAAATTTACAGTAATATTTAGCTTTTTATTAAATTTACCGCATTCATATTGTTGAATGTTATAGTAAGAAAGGGGAAACCGAAACGATTCTGATGACAAATCTGCGCTCTCTCGTTATTTATTAAGTTAAAAAGAGCTCCTTACGTTTAATATATTTCTATTATCATATGTACCAATATATACTATTATTAGACAGCAAGAGTAGCAACCATCACAAGATAATAGACATAAGCGACTCAGGAGAATAGAAATGAATCGTGAGAAAAAATTAGCCTGGTTCCTAGCCCCAGGGCCTATACAGATCCTACATTTCCCATAATGCAACAAAGCTTCAGCGGATCATGCGTCTGTGTTTCTTATTAATTTTCATTTTGCATGATAAATATTATTAAGCGCATATTTCCTGTAAGTATTGTATCTTTCTAAAATTTCTATAACTCATCATATGATATTTTTAAAAAAGCCGTTTAATGTTGTATAATTATTTTGATACAACTGTGGTTTAGGGAATCCAATGTGGCTACAGTCTGTCTCTTGTTTATTCACTTGGACTGTTTTTCTGGCCATGCAGGGAAAAAAAATTAACAATAACTCAAAGGCGTTAGTGACGTTGGTTACGTTAATGAACTTCGCTCCGAGACACACGGTGGCGGTAACACGGTGACTAAACACCGGCTACCATCGGTGATTAAAAGTCGGCCGAAGAAGAAGAGGGGGCGCGAGGAGAAGGTTGATGATGATATTTGCGTCCAAGGGAGACCTCACTGGGACACAGCAGGTAACGCAAAACATTTACTGGCGGTGTTTTTACTGTCAATGTGCCTTACATGTCTCCCGAGCCCTTTTCATTTTAAAATTACCTTTACGACGTTAACGACCCACGGAGGGTTTATTTTACCAGGAGCTGACAGGCACCAAGCGGAGGGGCTTGGTCGGGTTTTGACAGCCATGGAGCAGACTAGCAACTGCACTGCAGCCAGCGTTAGCTCAGCTGTCACCGCAGACGCAGAATAATGTTACCGGTGTTTGTGAATGACACGACGGAATCTGCGCTTCACGTTTGCCGGTGTTTTTATTGGTGCAGGTCGGTAGCTACTATGTAACAATGAACAAGACAGACGTGAGCCACGTAACGGTAACGGTACTAAATGTTGAGATAAGCTTTAAATTGAGAAGCCAGCCCACAGGACTGTGTCATGCTGTTCATTTAAATACTAAATATCCTGCCGGCCTGTCATTAGCGTGGGTGCTGAACTCATTTATGCTAGAATTATTATTATTATTATTATTATTAAATTGTATTTATTATTATTATTATTATTATTATTATTATTTATTTTTAACCGGTAGCTTGTATTATGGTGAACACATTTCCTTTGTTATCCAGT
Organism: Tylochromis polylepis; assembly: GCA_015107715.1. Classification (NCBI taxonomy): domain Eukaryota; kingdom Metazoa; phylum Chordata; class Actinopteri; order Cichliformes; family Cichlidae; genus Tylochromis; species Tylochromis polylepis. Next base: position 27,380 of record VVHJ01035700.1, read on the forward strand.
CCTGGTTTTGATTAATGGTCATTCAAGCATTCATTATGCTTTTGGTGATCGGGGTTGTCCTGGCAACAGCAGCCCAAACGTCCCTTAATTGGGTCGGCAACTTCCTCCAGCTCATTCTCGACAACTTCCAAACCCCATGGAAAGGGCATCCTAGTGTCAGCTCACCTCATCCAGCAGTCAGTGTGAAGGAGGTTGCGTTTAAAGTCTTGAATATTTTCTTGTAGATTTGAGCGCAGCTACCGTGCACAAAAATGTAGTCTTGAAATAAAAATTAAAAAATAAAATAATAATAATTTAGAAAAATATATAGATTACATTTTTTAAAAAGTTTTTAATGTCGGGAAAGTTGTATTGTTTTATGGGGAAAGCATTTGTTTGTTCCATAGAAAAACACATTTAGTTTTTAAGGGTTCCCAGAAAGAATACGCTAAATTATCATAGTTTTAAAGTCTTGTCCGAAGTTTTTTTCCTCGGAAATATCACTGCCATGCATGTGAGTTACTGATATACTGCTGTTTTTTTTTCTTCCTCCAACTGCTTGATCCCACCAATGACAATGGCAATTTTAATTATATAGCACATATTTATATACTTAAACTCATTGCATTTAATGCAGAAAAAACAAAATAAAACAAAACCAACAAACTATGTAGGTTTATTGAGCCTTTGTTTTCATTTTAACCAATTGGGACCTTTGGTCCAAACTGTTATCTGTTCTAGACAACCAGTAATGGAAGAAGTGTTTTTGTGTGTATACTCTGAATACTCTAGATAATGTAGATTGACATTTGCTGTCTAAAATCTGAAATGAGCTGCTTGGAATGAGAAATGAGAACTAAATTCACGACATGTCCTGAATGTTGATATCCTAAAATACCAGACGGTCTGCAGTGTGTGATGGTTGCGTCTTACACTGCTGGCAGTTTCTTGTTGTCGTCTGACCATAGAGCTCACTACTATATCAATGCCTGCTGTTATTTTTGGCCAAAGTGGAAACCATATAGCCCCATGGGCCTCAGGGACAGCAAGAGAAATGAGGGCCTGTGACAGGACTATGGATAAATTTGCATGCTCACATGTTGAGCAAATGTTACTTTACATGATTTTACTCATACCTGCTTGTTTTTTGGTACAGTTAAAACCTGTAGGGTCATCCAGTAATCAACATAATGATAATCAAGATGGCTAATATCACAGTTTTGTTCACATTTAACTAGAAGTATTAGTTCATGTATGTTTAAAATATTTAACACATAATACTGTAAATGTACGATTGGGTATCGGGTCTACTGGTTAACCTGCTTTAGAATATTTAAGATGAATATGCTTAAGCAGTGTTTCAGGGGAATGTCATGCCCACTAGTGCTATGAATGCTGACCTCCGTATTGTGACTGTTACAAGGACTGTCATGGTTTAATTTCTGTTATGAATGAAATGACTTTCAAGGGGTTGGAAACAGTTATTCTTGCAAAATATTATGAGTAAAATCATTATTTTCCCCACTAGCAGGAAAACTGCTTGGCTGGAGACGCATCATTTCCAGTCAACAGCAACAGACACGCTCTCATTTTGGTTGGAAAGCCAAGAAAAATGCAGCAGATCACTGGATGAGGGTGTGGGGTTAGGTAACCAACTTGAAATGGATGAATTATGAATATAATTATGACATGTGCTATTTTGTGTTACATCTCTTTGTGCTTTGTGGCATAATAACTTGTAAGACAAATGCACCCTCCTCATTAGTGTGGGTGTGCTAGTTAGCTGCTATCATAGGGTGAGCTGACCTATTTCAGTGATACCCACTGGGCCTATGGCAATATCCTGGATGTAGTGTATGTTGGACAAGTGCCGACACTAAGGAGAAATCCGACACCTTTACACTGAATGCACTTGGCAGGAAAACGCATCAGAACACTGTCTTTCTGTAGCAAATGTTGCCTGTAAATTTGTGACGAAGAGAGAAGTGCATTTCTTTATGTTAATCTGTACCGGAGTGGATATGTGTGAATTTTCTATACTGGTCAACATACATTAGACTTTCTTTAGGCCTCATCCTCTCTTTTGATATATATATATACATTTTTTTTTTTTTTTTAGGTATATATCAGAGTATAGATAATGCTCAGACATGGTGCCTTGTCAGACCCATGTGTTGCTGAAGTGGCAGGAGCACTTCAATAGCTCCTGGGCAGCTGAGGACAGCCTGCAGACAGCCAGGAGGCATGGTGCTGCCACGCTCTACAATAAGCTCCTTCACAACAAGGAAGTGGTGACCCTCGCCCAACCTATTCAAGAACTCGCAGGCCCGCGCCTTCCGGACTTCGAATGCGAGTCCAGCGCATCTGCGGAGAAGGAAGAGTACCTGTCCTCCCTGCTTCGTAGCCAGCGATGGCTGGCTCACCGCGTGCTGACGCAAACCTCCTACACCCTGGGTCTCCACCACAGGCTGGTAGTTCTACAGAGGATCTATTATGCACTTCACAGCAAATACCATGACAAATTCCGTGTGCAGCTGCCCTCCCACTCCAAAGACAGCGGAACTGAATGTGGGCAAATTGAGCCGGCCTCAGAGACTTTCCTACCAGGGGGAGCGTCCAAAATCAAGTCGGGTACAGATGTTCTGATAGAAATGGGTGTCAGGACTGGCTTGAGTCTGCTCTTCTCGCTACTGCAGCAGAACTGGAGATACGCAGCCTCTATTCATCCTGAGTCCGTGCTTTGCAACGATGTGCTCAACACAGCGTCCTCTGTCCTGACTTCGCTGCCACCGCTCTCTCTGGCTAATGAGAACAAGATCCCGTCAGTGGGTCTGGACTGTCTGGCACAGGTGGCTGACTTCCTGAAGAGGACATCGGTGAGCAGCGGGAACGGCGGTGCAGACCCGACTGGTCGGAGGCTGGCGCTGGAGCTGCTGCTCGGCCTGGCCATGCAGAGAGGGTCTCTGAAGTTTCTGCTAGAGTGGGTGGAGGTAGCCTTGGCTGCTTCCATGTCCTCTTCCACCCCTACACTGTCTTCCTCCTCCTCCTCCTCCTCCTCCTCATTGAGCTCCCAGCAGTCAGCCGGTGTGGGCTTTGATGTCATCCATCAAACTCTTCTCCAAATGAGGCAATATTCGGTATGCGACTTGTTTTCATATCAGTCTTTTGGAGTAATCATACTTTTTTTAATGTAACACTCGCTGTCGGTCACTGATGGTATTTATTAAATGACCTGAGATAGATTTGTCCTGCAATCACGTGATATATTGGACATATTAGTTTACAGAAGTTTAAGGCCAATCAGTTCACACGCTGTGGCTCTGTTCCACTTTCAAAGTGTTTTGAATTAGAGCCATGGCTGCTTCATGCATTTATTTTTGGTAACTTTCACAGCCTTTCATGAACATACTGATAAAAGCCCCATTGTCTCCAAAGTAGGAAAATGGCTCTTCACTGGCACTTTCATGCTTCTGTAGACTGTCCTTTTCAGAAATGAAGTGTGTCATTGAAGCTTGGAGAGATGGGTTAATGTGCAGATAAGGATTAGGATTGAGTCAGCCTTGCTATCCTCTATAGATATGCGTATTGAGTCATCCTTTAGCAGGTTAATCAGCTTTGTAATATTTCTGTACAAATGGCAACCAGCGATGGCCGTTGCCAACGACTTCATTATATTGCACATTATTTATCATGTAGAGATGGTCAAATTCAGTCTAAGTATTGGAGTCATAGCTAGTGCTGCATGGCTGAATTACATTTAATTGACCTTGTCTAACAAAGTGGCTGGTGAGTGTATAAGATTAAATGCTGATTTGTTTCTAGTGAGACAAAAAAAGTTGAACATAGTGGAGAAAGCAGCAGGCTAACTAGTGTGTCTACAAAGAGCTATGTTGTTGCCTGCTTGACGTCAGTCTCTGTTTGATCATGCTGTGGCATGTCACTGTTCTTAAGAAGAGAAATGTTTCTCCTTCTGATACATACATTCAGGTTTTGAAATAATTGGTACCCAAAACAGCAGACTGCAAATACAGCAAAGTTCATTTAGTTATATATCCAAATCTGCATGCAACATTTACACACACTGAATGTCAGATTAAAGTGAAAACACACTTTGCTGAAGGATCAACAACAATTATTTATTTCCAGGGTTTTCGTGGCGATCCCGTCAATACTCAGGTGCTTAAGAAGGATGCAGATGGACTTTGTCGACTCTCCCAGGCAGCTCTCTGCTTATTTGAAGAGGTGAGTGAGATCTTATTGACATGCATATTGACACTATTAAGAATTCATGGCCATTTACAGTAACTGACCAGAAAGGCTTCTCTCTACGCCGACAGATTTGTAACCTAGCGTCCTACTGCCTGTGCTCGTGCAGCACAGATGCAGCTGCTCCCGGCACTGAGAGCGAAACAGTCATGGTGTATGTGTGGGGCAGCAACAGCAGCCATCAGCTGGCAGAGGGGACACTGGAGAAAATCCTGCTGCCAAAACTGACGCAAGGCTTCAGTGATGCCCAAATGGTATGACAAGCCACAAGGGTAGGGCTTACACTAATTAAATGAAATAATTAATGTTCCTATGATTTATTGAAGTTTTTACACTTGATAATCTCTAATTTTGTGGTGGCATTAATAGATTTTCCACATGCCTCACACTTGAGGTAGGTTATGTATTTTTTTTTTTTTAATGGTTACAGATGTTAAAAAATCCCAACTGTGTGAACAAAAATAACAAATAAAACAGGTGGAAATGCTGTCTTTGATATCAGTGTGGTGTTGTGAGTTTATAAAATTGAAAGCACTGCAGAACTACATTAATAAATCATTAGAATTATCTTAGCGTGCCAGTTTACATCTCCTATGCTGTCCACTTTAATCTTCTGTTAGATTGAAGCAGGCCAGTACTGCACCTTCTCTGTGTCTGCGGATGGTTCAGTGAAAGCATGTGGGAAGGGCAGCTATGGCCGTCTGGGCTTGGGGGACTCCAACAACCAGTCTATGCCCAAGAAGCTTGTACTTGAACCACACAGGAACATTAAGAAAGTGTCCTCCTCTAAGGGCTCCGATGGTCACACTTTGGCCATCACTGTCGAGGGAGAGGTGAGAAGTTAAAATGACTGCTAGTAAATATTTTAAAGATTTGTATGCTGGATTTGTGACACCACAACTGCGATATAATGTGTATACACTCACCGAAGATTTTATTAGGTACATCTTTCTAGTACCAGGTTGGACTTTTGTCTTGAGACTTCCTTTAACTCTTCATGGCACAGATTCAGCAAGGTGCTGGAAACATTTATTAGAAATTTTGGTCAATTTTGCCATGATAGCATCACACATACATTAATGATCAGTTGAACAGGTGTAGCTAATAACGTGGTTAGTAAGAGATGGAGCTTTCCCACTTTTCAAAAGTGAGTTTGGCAATATATTAAACTTAAAACATTTCACACCCACTCAAACATCAGCATGTGTGGGTGATGATTTATACTTGCTTTTATTCACCGTCTTCCACTACCACTACATTTTTAATTAAACTGATTAATACAGTGTAAACTGTCAAATATTTCTTTCAGGTGTTCAGCTGGGGTGATGGAGAATATGGGAAGCTGGGCCATGGCAACAGTGCTACACAAAAGTATCCCAAAATCATACAAGGACCACTGCTGGGCAAAGTAAGCCTGCAGGAAATGGCAGCTTGTAGGGAAAAATAAATGTTGGTAAAATGTTATAAGCTGATTGATTTTAACACAATCATATATGAATAGTGTTTTTTTTTTTTTTTTACAGGTTGTTGTTTGTGTGTCTGCTGGCTACAGACACAGTGCTGCTGTGACTAATGATGGAGAGCTTTATACATGGGGCGAAGGGGACTTTGGCAGACTTGGTACACAGCTTATTTCTCAAATTGCTCAATCTTGTCTCAGCCATTTCAAAGTGATGTCATTCCTTTGGTAGCATAGCAACAACCTCTGATGTCCTGTGTCCAGGTCAAAGTGACAGCCAAAGTCGGAACATGCCCACACTAGTGAAGGATATCAGTGGTGTTGGGCAGGTGGCCTGTGGCAGCTCCCACACCATAGCTGTGGCTCAGGATGGGCGTACTGTGTGGTCCTTTGGAGGAGGGGATAATGGTGAGTGGATGGTACACTGCAGGGGTCTCCAACTCCAGGCCTCAAGGGCCGGTGTCCTGCAGGTTTTAGATATCACCCTGGGTCAACACACCTGAATCAAATGATTAGTTCATTACCAGGCCTCTGGAGAACTTCAAGACATGTTGAGGAGGTTGTTTAGCTATTTAAATCAGCTGTGTTGGATCGAGGACACATCTAAAACCTGCAGGACACCGGCCCTTGAGGCCTGGAGTTGGAGACCCCTGGTATACTGTTTGATTTAAACACAGTGCCACAGAAGTATATGTTGTGTCCTATTATACTCAGATATGACTCATGCTTGCAGGTAAACTGGGTCACGGAGACACCAATCGTGTGTATCGGCCCAAGGTCATAGAATCCCTGCATGGATTCATCATCAGGAAAGTGTGTGCTGGTAGCCAGTCATCTCTGGCTCTAACCTCTGCAGGACAGGTGAGATGAAGTGTTTTTTGGTTAGATGTGGAATTTTAATGACTTTATAAATTTAAATCAGAATTGATTTTGTCTGTGAAGTCTTTGACAAAACAGATTTTTATAAAAACTAATCTGTAGACAAAAAAGAAAACTATTTGGTGAAGGCTTTTATTTTAAAGGGATATACCAAAGTCTTATTAACAAATGTCGCTTTCATTCTCTATTAGCGCTTCTTTAATGTAAAGTTGTAGTATAATTAATTCATTAGTGGTTACCACATAATTACTGCAGACAAATATTCTGTAGATCATTTCGTCAGTAACTCATATATTTAAAAAAAAATGATTTTTTTTTTTCTTTAGGTGTTTGCGTGGGGCTGTGGCTCATGTTTAGGATGCGGCTCCTCTGAAACAACAGCTCTGAGGCCCCGGTTGATAGAAGACCTGAGCATCACCAAGATCATTGATATCTCATGTGGAGACAGCCACTGTTTGGCTCTGTCCCACGGTAAGATATCGTCAACAGCTAACATTCCCTTAGTAGATGATTATTACACTTGTAATAAAAGAAAAGCTTAATAACCTTGTAGCCGTTTAAGAAATGTGCTCCAGCTGCAACGTACCTGGTTTTGTTGTCATCAGAGAATGAAGTGTATGCGTGGGGGAATAACACCATGGGCCAGTGTGGGCAGGGTCACACTTCTACACCTATTTCCAAACCCAAGAAAGTGTTTGGTTTAGAGGGCGTTTCTATCCAGCAAATTACAGCTGGCACTTCTCATAGTCTGGCTTGGACCGCAGTTCCAACTGACAGGTAATCCCTTATCTTAATCATTAAACCAATGTACAGTCTACCTCTGTTGCTCTATGCTGTCCACCTGTATGACTTTAATACAGTTCGAAGCAAAATATAAAGAAGTTGGTGGAAACCCAAGACTTTTAAACAGCACTGCATTTCTTATTAGTTATTAAATATTTGTGCTTCTGTTTTCAGGCAGCTGGTGGCATGGCACAGGCCCTTTTGTGTGGACTTGGAGGAGAGTACGTTCACTTATTTACGCAACTTCCTGGAAAGCTATTGTGATGGAATTAGTAACGACACCCCACCAGCTCCCTTCTTATGTAAAAGGTGTGATATTTACATTCAGTTAGTGAAACATACTAATCTACCTCAAGGAAGTCTAAGGAGCTTGGAAAGAAAAGTGTCTGGACTTCTTTAAGTTTCTTGAAGACGTTTCACCTCTCATCCAAGAAGCTTCTTCACTGAAGAAGCTTCATTGAAGTAGCTGGACTTAAAGAAGTCCAGACTCTTTTCTTTCCAAGCTCCTTAGACTACCATGACCTGGATGACTGAGAACCCTCACAGACATACTACCTCAAGGAAATTTCATTCAAACTGAAATTATATGAATTTCTCTGTGCCTCAGGGACCACCATCATTTTATTTTGCTGTGCATGAAGCTGCTGTCCATCCACTTGTCCCTGGCCCACGCCGGAGGCACTGGTGCTATGGTTCTGGGTGCTCAGGGCAGGCCCCTGAGAAACCTACTCTTCAGGCTAATAGACACTGACATGCCAGACTCCATACAACAAGTAAGCAGACTATTTTTGTAGTATTCTTACAGTGACATACAACAGTAGCGTTGTGCTGGTGCTGGTTTATGAACTAAAACATTATGGAGTTTTCAAAGAAACTAAGAACCCTCTTAATCTGTGATTTTCAAGCTTCCTGGTTGAATTTAACCATAAGTCAGTTTCATGAAATATTTTGCCATGGATATTTATTCTGTGCCAGGAGCAGGGGCTGTACGCCAAGACCAGACTTATATTCATACCAGTGCCTTTTTTTTAAGTTATTCAGTTCTTATATGTATTTTACTTTATTTTTATTAACCTGCATTAAAAAAAACCCACACAGGTACATATTTCCATTCAGTTGAGTACTTTTACTAAACAATTCAATTCAGTTTTATTTCTCTAGCGCCAAATCACAGCAACAGTCCACTCAAGGTGCTTTATATTGTAAGGTCTTTACCTTACAATACCTAAAAAAGCAGAGAGAAAATTCTGTTACCGTTATTTTTTTTTTCTAACTATTCAAGGGGTATTAAGAACCTTATTATATTTCATTTGTCTTGTTCTAAGATGTGTGTTATATGTATTATTGCCGGTTTTAAGATGATTATATATGGCTGATAAATTGACATCAGTGGTGAGGGCACTATATAAATTCCAATATACAAGTATATAAACTTCATTGGATAAAATGTTTGACAAGCTCCCATTCTGTGTAATCAGACATATGGTCAACTGTTGATCTAATGTATTTCGATGATGATGATGATGATGATTATTGCCCTTCCTATCAATTCTCAGGCAGTTTTGAACACACTGTCTATTGGTGCGTCCCTGCTGTTGCCTCCACTTCGGGAGAGGACAGAGCTGCTCCTCTCACTTCTTCCTCAGGGCCCTCAGAGTTTGAATGTTCTTTCCAAAGGACAGGTATGAAGGTTCTGTTTATAGCAGTGCTGCAGTGGCAGGATATGTATTTTCTACATTTGTGTCTTAGCTCATTAGAAATAGTCTGCATTGAATTTTTAACCACTGTTTATTTTGTGTATTTAAACTGTTTTAAATAAGAATTCCTCCTTCACTGCTAGTTTTTCCTCGTTTTAGTTATGACAGTGAGCTGGATGGCTAACAAATGGATGGATATTTGGAGCCAGATAACAGTGTCTGCTAAATCGATGTGCTTAGTTGGAGTGTTGCTTGGCAATGTGTTGAAGACTGCTGGAACGCTGTGAAAACAAGTGATAGTGAAATTGTTAAGACTTCTCTGCAGCAATGTTTCTGATAAATTCACATCTAAATTATGAAGAGCTAGACCATCTGTTCTTCTTCACTCTGTGTCTTTCAAAGCGTCTTCAGTTAGACATGGTCCTCAGCAGCCTTCAGGACCAGAGCCACGTAGCCTCTCTTCTAGGTTACAGCAATTTTGGAGAAGTGACAGCCCTGGGGCCTCCAGTGACTCCGTTGTCAGTCCGACAACCCTCTTCATCCAGCTCTGTTGATGCCTGTGACCCTCTGCACTTGGCAGAAGTGCTGCTGAGAACCCTGCTGCTTAGCATAGGATTTTACACGGTAGGAAATAGAGGTACTCGTGTGTGTGTGTGTGTGTGTGTGTGTGTGTGTGACTTGTCTGTGAGTTAAATGGGGAGAGATTTCACTTTAGGTTGAATTAGTGCTTTCAGGATTCATTTAGAACTTTTTTTTTTTTCCCCATGTCAAACTTTTTTTTCTTTTCTTGTTTTCCTAATTTATGTATCTTTTTTATTTATTTAGTTATTTTTTCAACTTAATTACGGATGTTTGTGCTGAGAGATAAAGAGAGCATAGCTGAAAGCTTTTGATTTACCAGGCCACCTACATCCCAACCCTCACCTATGGTCATGAAATCTGGATAAAGACCAAAAGAGTAAGGTAATGAATACAAGCGTTTGAAATGAGTGCCCTCTCTAAGGTGGCTGGGCTCAGCTATAGAGAGAAGGTACTATAAAAACCTCAGTCATCCACAGACATTTTGGAGTATAGCCCCTGCTCCTGTATGTCAAAAGGACACAGGTGGTTTAGGAATCTTAGGTTTAGGATTAGTCCAGGGTGCCTCCCTTTGGAGGTGTTCCAGGCACATTCAATCAGGAAGAGACCCCTGGGTCGACCCAGATTATGGATGGATGGATATTTTAATAACTAAAGATTTTAACCAATAGTGTGTCAGTGGGGTTTGATAAGTAGTTTTGTTTAAAGTTTTAGCAGCTTCTTACTGTTCAGTCAGACTGTTCCTGTTCTTCCTGATTTTCTGTTGGTGTTTATCTTCATACAGGAGCAGCAATTTGGGGAACTGGAAAAAAACAGCGACAAGCAGCTTGTTGGCGATAGTCAGGGACAAATGGATCCTCCCTCTCACTTTCACCAGCTGCTTTCTGGACTTCACAAACACCTGCTTGCTCATTGCTACATCAGTTCCAGCCCCGAGGTAAACAAGGAACTCTGCCACATGCAAAGGAAAATGAGTGGTACCTCATCAGAAACGAGCACTTCAATAGAAAGCCAATTACACATTTCTAAACGTTTCTGTGTACAATGTGCTGGCATACCATGAGTGTTTAAACCTAATATTTTACCCAGTGTTCTTAGTGTTGCAGTTGCATTTAAGTTTGCATTTTCTGCTCTGTAGGATGACAGCAGTGTAGCACTGCTTCGTGAGCATCTTTACCTGCTGCTTCCCTGTGCTACTGAGACACTCAGGAGATCAACCAAATTGTTAAAGGAGATTGCCCCAGACAAACAAATCATCAAAAAGCTGCAGAGTAAGAAAAATGGTTGTGGTGTTTGGCAAGTGTGTGCTATTTTCACCTAGCTACACCACTGTTAAATGTATTTTCTGCTGTTATGTGATTTGTATTCATGGATGCTATTGGCTCTTTTATTCACGAAACACAATTAAACTCCCTTTTCTGTTAATCATTTAAATATCTGAAAATATTACTCCTTGTACTTTAGGTGCAGTAATTTTTAATCTCTACTTGGCTTCTATATTTATTGCTTATGTTTATCATCCCTTCAGTTAGTTTAAGCCCTTCACTCCTCTCATCTCTTGTCCCAGTGGTGTTGTACAATTCAGTGTCTGGCAGCCTGCTGTGCCAAGTAATGTACTCCTTGCTCCTGTTGCCCCTGGGCACAGTTCAACCTCTGCTGAGCCATTTACTGGGCTTGCTGGAGCAGCTCAATGACTTCAGCAGGTTGCTGCCAGAGACAGTCTTGCTGGAGGAACAAGAACTAGGAGTGAAAGATCAGAAAACCTGCTCAGGTAAGCGCAATACCCTTTAGATTTATACTGGATAATTATTTCTTTAACATTGATTGGTCTAGTGTAATAATGCAGCAATCTAACAATGTCAAGTGATATTTCTTATAGATAAAAGTGAAGAAAACACAAGCGTTGGGCAGGAGGAGGAGGAGGAGTGCAGATGGGCCTGGCTGTTGGACCTGGAAAGGTCTGTAGCGCTGGCAGTCGGCCGCTGCCTCGGTGGTATGCTGCAAGGCTCGCCGCCGTCACCCCAGGAGAAAGCGTCAGAGGTCTGGCTATCAAATGTCCTCTTCAGGAATGGTCTGGAAATGGACTTTGAACAGCTGGGTAGGAAAACATGTTGTTTGCTCTTCAGGTTTTCACATGTGCAAATGCTTCATAAATCCTTAATGCAGATTCTATCGTAAGATTTATTTTGCACCATATTACCACGATCTGTTTGGTAATAATAAAAGCCTTCATTTAGCTGTGTAAAAGTTCATCAGTTATTTTTAATGGCTCCAGGCCAAGAGGATATTACAGTCACTGCAAGGGTTTTAGTTTTAGTCACTATAAAAATATATAAATTTAAAATACTGCGCCAGAAGCCTGACCTCTTTAAATGAACGATATAATTGTTATTCTTAAAGAACAAAGAAAATAGTCTGGGTTAATCTTGAGCAGTTTTCATTAACATTCTACATGTTGCTTTAATCTGTAGACTCGAGCATGGCATGGCTGACTGAGGTAGTGCTGCTGGGCAGTACTGATGCCAGACTCACAGAGCTGAGCTTGACTGAAGAAACCCGGACTTTACTGGAACTGGCACTGGGGTCATCCAGAGGACATGCAGGTGGCATATGGCAGAAGATGGAGGATTATGCTCACGGCAAAGGTACTTGTGCTTTGAAAGTTTATATTGTTAATATACAGCTTATATTGAACTAACTTTCTATTTTGAGAATCTTGCATAGATGTTTTTAAAAATTTTGGCTAGAAGGTTGTAAGTTTTTCTTTGTGTCTTTTTTAAAAATGTATCTGCATTGATTGAGAGCAGAATTGGAGAATGGAGGCTCTTCAGGTGATTGTTTGCTGCAAATTGTGTGCCGCTGCTGTCTGGCTGCTCTCCTGAAACACACTGGCCTGCAGAGTGAGGCCTGTTGGCAGGACAGGTCAGTTTACTGAAGCACTCAAAGATCTATTGGGGAACACTGAAAGGGTTTCTCGTATGTCAAACTTTTTCTTTCTGTCTCAGTGTATATTACTGTATAACCTGTTCCACTGTGTTTATCTACTCTGCTGAGACAGCCACGAGCCCTTTGAGATGCTGTTTGATGTCTATGAAACCGTTTATAAAATCAGAAGTGCTCTGTTGACCCTTAAAAGCACTTCAAGGATGACACAAGTAGAAGCATCTACCAAACAGGTACCATTAGAGTATAATTAAATATATGTAATCCTGATTTCATTGAACAAATTTGTAAACAGTTTATCTAAAATTTGTTTTCTGTAAATACTGCTGCATAATTGTGATTAGCTTCATTTCTGTCCATTAATTGATTTTTAACTTATAGTAATCTGATCATTTTGATCAGGTAAAATTACAGATATGTATTTAAAGCATTTACTTAAACTGCAGATCTCTCAGTCTCCTCAAAGTCCTGATATGGAAAGGCAAGAGCCATGTACCTCAGTGGAGCAGGTGGGGAAGGATAATGAGCTGCAATCAGCAGGACACTGTAGCCGGGAGGTGCAGGTGCCTCCACCACCCACAGCAAACCACAACCAGGAAGAGGTTGCAGACGATGACAGATTCGGCAGTCGTGTTTATCTGTCAGGTTAGAAATGCAAACTGTATTTGTTCTTGTTCTAGTAAACAACACAGACACGCACAGAAAGAAATATAACATATCTTATTTTCCCACGTCTTTTGATGTCCCTGAAGAAGTCCTAGAATCATTCATGGCCACCCGGGAAGCCATGCAAGTACAGCAGAATGTGACAGTCTACGAGTCGTTCGGCACTTCCACCCTTCAGAGCAGCGTGGAGAGCCCCGTCAGCCCCGAGGGAGAGCCTGATTCCAAGCAGCAGTGGGAGAAGCACGGGGAATCTGAGGAAAGCTTGTCTTTCCCTGCTGCCTGCCATCTGGTGGTGTCCCGATGCCTCTTCCTCCTGCTGGGGGTCAGGCCTGCTTGGGTGGAACCCAGTGAAAGGGAGAATATTCAGGCTGTGAACACTGGAGGGAGGTAAAGACTGTGGTATGCAGTGTGTGTTTGCTTTAGTGCATTTGTGTTCTGTGTTAGCTGTTTTTGCACCAACTGTCCACAACATCTAACTTTCAGGAAACTGTCAGCAGAATCCCTTACAGTGACTGTCAGTGGAAGAAAACAGGTTTGTACAGGATTGTACTATCAAAGTCTTCTATCAAAATTTGGCTTTACAGATCTTCATCAGTATTAATATACCCCTCTTATGTCTCATTTAGTCTGACCAGTCCAAAAACACCTCTGGATCTGCAAGGAATAAAATGGGTAGGTGTAAAAAGTTCATATCATCATATCAAAGTTCAGATCATCTACTGTATAGTCTGATAATGTTATGACCTACATTTTCAGACAGTTCTTCTGTAAGCTGTTGTTAAGAGATGGTACAGACATCAATTTTTCTACTAAAAACACAAACTCAGACAGCTGAAGTCTTAAATTATTGTCAGGTAACCCTTGGCAAACAAGACCTAAGGGCTCTTTTGCACAAAATGGGACTTGGGGATTTGTACTTCAACATTTTCTTTAAAATAACATAAAAATTTGTAGCAGGAAGAATAACGAAAGAATGATCACATTAGGCAAAGCCTTTTGAATAATATGACAACCTGACTGTTTTAACTGTTCTGCATATTCTAATTATATTGAAAACAGTTAATAGTTTGTTGCCTGTCAAGTCGAGATAATATCCAGAGAAAGATAATAAAAGAATGAATATAAATGAGGTGTTTTATAGTCCTTCATACATAACCCTCTCTTTGCTCTAGGTTTACCTCTGTGTTCTTTGGGAATAATGAAAGATGCTTGGGATCGCCTGCGACAGTGCATCAGCCCATCCACCACCATGTCCCACTACGGCAACAACACTTTGCCTATTCTTAACCAGGTGTTTCATTTTGTCTGTGGAAGCCTGATCCATTTATCGCCCTCCTCAACGGTGTTTTCCCCTGGACAGAGTTGTAGTCAGGCAGATCCAAAGTCTATTACTTTTGCCATTCTGCAGCAGCAACAGCGGGCTGAGGTAATTCAAATTTAACTCTATATGACAAGTTATCAATTAATGCTGTTTGTTGTGGGCCCAAAATGGTGTTCTGTAAGGAACTTGAAAGTCTCTTATGAACTACAAACGTTGTCTTTGCTCTGATCAGATGCGCCTGGAGGCCTTGTGTCAGATGTCAGCCTTCCTGTCTAAGATGGAAGAAAAGAGCTGTGAATCCACAGCATCCAGCCAGTTTCCTGCTTTGTTGCAGTCTGTGCAGCTACAGTTCCTGTCTGGATGCTTTGCCTTAGGAACACAAATCATTGGCTCCCACTCTGCTAATTATGAGACTCAGCACTACATGGTACATCTTATCGTTATATGGAAAGATGTTTAGAAGTAATGAATAGGCTTTCTAATCCAGATGGAGAAGAGAAGGACACTGAACACTTTAGCCATGCTTCTTTCCATTTTGCTGTTTCTTCTTTTATCTCAATGCAGTGTGGCACACATTCGGCTTCTTTGGATACACAAAGAGAGTTACAGTCTGCAGCCCACACCTTCTACCAGCAGGTGGTGCGTGTTCTTAAACAGAGAGTCCTGTTTGAAAGAAAACATCCAGGTAGGTTTCTTCTTACACAGTGTTGCAGTGTTTAGGTTTTAATATATATTTGATATTTATATTTGAGATATTGTCTCTGTCATACTCAGGTTCCTGCCAGCACCTTCTTCTTGCCACAATGTTTGCACTGAATTTCTGTTACCAGCCTGTGGATCTGGTGCTGATCATCAAATGTGGCATCCTGGAAATTCTTTCCACACTGACCAGCAACAGCTGTGTGCTGATCAACCAGGGCTGGTTTGCAGCCACAGCATCTGGATCTATGCTATTAAGTGGAGCCGTGAGGCTCACTTGTGCCCGCCTCCTTCAGATATTGACTGTAGCTGCAAGGTGAGAATGAAGAGATTATAAATAAATAAATAACGTGTACAAGATTACTGTGAGTTTCTCCAGATGTCAGCTATTGATTTTTTAAATTTTTTTTTATTTTATTTTATTTACCTTTGTCTGTAATATTTGCATAACAATTTAACCTGTGCTCTCAGCTCATGTGAGGATTTGCTGCCTATGGATGTATCCCAGGCACTTATGGAGGTGATGTGTGAGCAGCTCCAGAACATCTTGTACAATTTCCACCAGCAACAGATAGCAGAGATGGGAACAACCGAGAAAACCGATGTGGACTCCTGCACAAATCTTGTCGGTGGGGCAAATTTAGAAATAATAAAGGGCTGATATGGCATTTGTAAAGCCATTAAATCGAGTCACCCCTCTGAGCATGTTCTTCCTTCTCTTTATGTTGTTTTAGGAGCAGAAAACAGCAAAGTGGTTGAATCCCAGCTTGCAGATTTCTTGGTGTTTCTGAGGCGTGTACTGTCATTAAGAGTAATGAAAAGACTGTCTACATTTATAAGATGGATCGATCCACTCATGGCCATTATTTCACACAAGTGCTCTTTAGGTAAGGCAAATTAAAAAAAATACAAAAATAAAAATCTATGTTAATATTGTTAACACTGCACTTTGCTTTTAAAATTAATATCACAACACTCTGCTCTTCAGGATCTCCACGCTTCCAGAACCTCCGCACTAAGCTTTTGACCTTCCATGTTTTAGAACGACTGTTACCTGCTTGTTCTGAGCCTGTTCATATTGAACAGGTATGATGTAAACATGTAAATGTAGTAAATGCAACAAGTGAACAAAATAGGTCAAGAATACTTGAGTGTTCTGAACATTACCAAGTTGGCATGATATGTTAAAGCATTGAAGTCAAAGTATTGTAAAGGTGATGAATGCACGAATACCCATTTCTATTTTCCCGTTTTCTTGTAGATTGTTAAACAGCTCTTTCAGCTCTTGTCTGTGTATATGTGGGAGGAGCCTCTAAGTGAGAGCAACCATGAAGAAATACCTGAAAAAGACACAGGGGTAAGACATTGTGAATACCATGTACTGCTTTACATATAAATAAAGCTGCAGCTTCTTATCTACTCACCTTAAGCATATACACTTCTCTATATGTCTGACTTGTATTTTATTATATATTTACCTTTGTGTTTTTACTGTAATCTGAAGTGATAGGAGTCGTTTTTTTATTTTTTAAATGTGCTTTCCCTGCACTGTAGACTAATAAACCTTGTGAGAGTAACAGTTACACAAAATAATACCACAAACCCTTAAACTTGTGTGTTTTTTATTTGCTTGTGTTTTATACTGTCTCGATTTGCAGAAAAGAAATTCTTTTGTTCTTGCATAAATAATCCTCATCTTTGTATTTAAAACATTAGATCGCATTTTAATATTTTTGCAATCTATTAAATTTTCCATCCATCCAACCAAAAGCCACATAAAAATGTCAGAAGTGCCTTCACTTTTTCTCTGAAAATAGCCAAGGATAGCAGTAATCCAAGAGGAAATGCTGCTTATGGCAAAATGAAATGCTTTCCTGGCAATAATGAAACTGAAAACAGTGGGGCCACTCGATGGAACAGATGGGCCTGTTCTCTGTGGTAGGCTGAGATAAAAAGTGTCAGAGGATAGAAATGTACAAGCAGATTAATTATCAAAACTATTACATTAGGAATGTGAAATGAATTTTAACAATTCAAATAAAGCTAAACTCTATAATGTTTTATTATTATATTTATTATTTCATGTGAAAATGTGATTTTCCAGTTTGTTTATTTTCAGTCGAACTTTCAGTCACATATTTCTACTTTCTTTTGAAATTTATTTATGTTTTTTTTTAGAATTAAGTGGTGATTTCTAATTTGTCTTAGTGCGTTGTCCACAGCAGTTACCACCCTCTGTGTGCTACAGAAATGCTTCATCATTAACATCTTTCCATTGACATTGCCACATTATACTGCAATATTGCAGTATCTGCAATATCTCACTTTGACATTTCACATCTGCCTGTATTTCAAGTTGATCCCAAAATGAGTTATTTTTACTGCACTACAAACTTCTGTAAGTGCAATTAAAAAGAATAAAGAAAACAAAATGAATACATGCAAAATATAACACTGTTCCTTTATAAGTAAATGCTGCCCATAGAGTGAGCTACCTTGGTGGTGCTCCTAGGTTTGTGCTCTGAGTGGTTCTTGTTGTGGTATATGTTTAATATTGTATCAAACCCATTGTTTTGTAGAATCCTGGCAGTTATGATGAATGTATTCCCATTGGAGATTTTTCCTTTGACCCACACAAACTAATGTGCTGTTCTCTGGAGAGCGGGAACATCCTCTCACATGGTTCTGGAGGGAAAGGCTACGGTTTGGCAACCACTGCCATTACCTCTGGCTGTTTTATATGGAAGGTGAGTACTAGTTTGCTCTGTACATAGACCACAATTACACAGTTCAAAGTTTGTTATATTAAATATTAATTATAGTTTACAAATTAGAATTTACCACATTATGCCACTTCTCTCCACAGTTCTACATTACCAAAGAGAATAGAGGCAATGAGGGCACATGTGTTGGTGTTTCACGCTGGCCAGTTAGAGATCACAACCACCATACAACTACAGACATGTGGCTGTATCGTGCTTATAGTGGCAACCTTTACCATGGAGGGGAACTGGTGCGCACACTTCCCTCCTTTACACAGGGTGACACCATCACCTGCATCCTGGACATGGAGGCTCATACTGTATCATTTGCTAAGAATGATAAGGTTTGGTCAAATATTTATCATCAGTATTCCACAGATTGAGTGCTGTGCTCATCTTTAATCTTTGTCTGCCTGTTTTCTTTTTCTTTTAGGAGCCAAAGTTGGCATTTGAAAGTGTGGTCGCTAATGAACTGTATCCTTGTGTCTTATTCTACAGCAGTAACCCTGGAGAGAAGGTACTTGGTGTACTGCACAGATTTATTAGATTTATTATTTATTTGAATCTGATTTATAATATGCATGGATAACATTAAATATTTGGATCTGGAAACACAAGCAGCTACACATACAGTGCAGTGACCTAACATTGAATTACTGGATAATTGCTGCACTGGGCTATACATGGAAAAACTTGTGGAGTTTCACATACTGCACAATGTTTCAAAAATATTTTGTACTGCAAAACCCCCCAAACACTTGTAATTGTGTGCTCGTCACAGGTGGCTCTGCGTGACCTCCAGATGAGAGGCATGCCCAGCAGTCTGCTTCCTGGAGACCCTCTCTGCAGCCCCCGGGCTACTGTGCTACTCGAGTCAACAGTGCAGCTGCTGCGTCGGCTCCACCAGTGTGACCAGTGGTCCCCACACATAAACCAGTATATTCATACCCACCTGGAGCTCATTGGTCCCCTGCTGAGAGAGGATAACTCAGGAAACTTCA
Source organism: Tylochromis polylepis (assembly GCA_015107715.1). Classification (NCBI taxonomy): domain Eukaryota; kingdom Metazoa; phylum Chordata; class Actinopteri; order Cichliformes; family Cichlidae; genus Tylochromis; species Tylochromis polylepis. The sequence continues at coordinate 46,414 of VVHJ01035700.1, forward strand.
GTACAGGTCATTTACCCCCTTAAATAGTGATTCCTGCCTCTGTTTTCTTTTAGGTTTTTAATCTTTTATTATGATAGGACAGTGGGGAGAAGGCAGCATCCCCAGTGGTCACATGTTTAACTTGCTCGCTTCTAAACACACCTAACTTAAGTTTTAAATAAAACTTAAGTAACAGTTTGCTAGTATAGAAAACTCTCTATTTATCTGTAAGGAGACAGACTGATAGGCATTAATTCAGCTATTAATTTCAAAAATGTTTTTGAATCCATATACAAATGTAGTGCTGCACAACAACTGCAGTATTAATTAATCTTTAAACAAGCTGCTTTCCCCACACTGGTGTATTTATTTATTTCAAAATAATACTAGCCCCTTGTGTTTATGCTTTATTTGTAATTTTTGTTGTCTTCATTATCAAAATTCACTTGAAGTCCATTTTTACTTGTTTAGCATTTTATTTAGGTTTAACGTTTTGTGATCGACTTGCAGTGGGATACAAGGAGTGCGTGGCACTTGTTTGCCAAATGGATGTTACGCTTTGTTTTACTGTCAGTGTCTTATGTTCCCCTGCAGGCCTTAGTACGTCACACAATGAGAAGGAAGAAAACGACAAAGACCAGACTGGCGATCACACAAAGGACGTGCTGTCACATTGTCGGGTGCTGTCTGAGGCCAAGCTGGCTGCTCTTTGCACTGAAGTGTGGCCAGTATTTGCTCTGATTGGAGGAGTCGATGGTGGTCTCCGCGCTGGAGGTCTCTGCCTGCACAAGCCCAGTGGGCGTCGAGCCATTCTTCTCGGCGTTCTGAAAGAAGGAAGCTCTCTCGCCAAGCTTCAGTGGGAAGAAGCAGACCTCTCTGTCAGGTATTACAAATTGCAATCATATTCCCACTTACTTCTGATGAATTTATTTCTCTTTTTCGTAAATGACGATTCTTTCATTAACTTCCATTAAATTATTCTTATATTTTCTTGTCTTGGTCCTTTCAGCATGTGTATGATTCTACTCTTTCCCTTTCTGTTAGTTTGTTTTTCACTCTCTCTACAGTTTGTCTAACATTTTTACTTTATTTTCATCATTTAGCCCTCTGATCTTACTTTTTTTTTCTTGCTTCTTCCTCTTCATTCTTAAATCCATTAATTCCTGTTGAATCCGTCCTGGTATCACTCCATGCTGTATCTGTGGGTTCTTCCCATCCTTCCCAATAACTAAGCTCCATGAATTCTTGGTCACCCAGCGACACGCCGATCATCTCACTGGATCCCTGTGACATATCCTGCTGTGATGTCACCCGCCTGGGAGGCCTCAAACCAACCGTGTTGTTAGATCTGATTTATTTGATGGGGCTGCTGGAGGAACAGGGTTGGCTAGGTGCTCACGCGCCCCCGAGAAGGAAGTACTCTGGGGAGAACATCAAAGAATACCTGGATAAAGACATACAAGATGATGTCACATGGCTGACAGAAAATGAAAGGAAAAAGGAGCAGAAGGATGAGAGTGTCTCGTTCCCATCACCAACCTCAACCAAAGCTGCAACGAAGATCGCTGACCTGCAGGAGTTGACCTCTCAAGCTCAGCCTCTGCAAACGTTCCAGACTTCCAAAATGGATGCCTTCACACTTGAACTTAGGGCACTCAGAGTGTCATACCTTCTCACTGGAGGTTTGAAATCCCTGACTGTCATTTTTAGCTGTGAAAAACTGTCAGATCTGCTTCTAGTGCCAAAACACGAGCCCCCCAACTCCTCAGGGAGTTCCCTATCCAGTCCAAACTGTGATCAAGCTAAAACTGGCAGTAAACAGTGGGATGAAAGTGCTGAGCTGAGATCGGTGCTGCAGTATGTGGTGCAGAGCATGGTGAAGTGGGCAGTCAGACACTGTCCCATCAAACAGACTGTGTCTCTTGCTGATTTGGAGAGAGTTCAAGTCATGATATACAAGGGAGCCCTTAAAGGACTGCAGGAGGACAAAGAGAGCAAAGGTATGTCAATGTTTGCATTCACCAGACAGAAAACGCTTCATAGAAAATATAGAATGCAAAACATACATGCTACAAATATTTACTCATTAAGCCTTATTAAAAGACAGGGATTACTGTGTTAAATAGACTATAGCTACAAGGTAAAAACTATTGTAGTATGTTAATGATCACTGTTCAGACCTAATATATTTGTATCTTAACTTTGAATTTTTCTTATGATGACTTGACCTGGTTGTATTGTTAGATTTTAAGTTTACCTGTGCTTGTCTCCACTAATTAAAAAAAACAAAAAAACAAAACAAAACGGTGTAGTAAAAAACTTGGAGTCATAAAACCTTCACGGTTTCTTTTCCTGCAGAATCAGGCCACCACTTGTCCTCTCAGCCCATCTCCAAGTCCTCGAGCTCTGTGTCCTTGTACAGTGTGGGCTCCGAAGGTACTGCCATCTTTGGCCAGTCAAACAGAGCCTCTGCCTCATCCTCTAACACTGATTTGGCATCCTCTCTCCCAATAAATCTTCAGGCTGACAGCCTTGATAATTTCAACCCTTTCCTTCCCATCAGCCTCCTCCAGTGAGTATAGATTGTGACAAATATGTTATTTTAATTTGATTTAAAGTGGTTGTGTAATCCATATGAAACACCAAGCCCAGTAACTTCTCAGACCAATATCACAATAATTAGTCTTATTGTCAGTCCTTATGTTGTTGCTGATTGCTGCAGACCTGTCTTTTGGCAGCAACAGCTATTCTGAAGTCCAGGGAATGGGTGAGTTAGGATGTACTGTATATGGAAAAAAGAGTGAGAGATTTTGCCTGCACTCTCTTTAACCAAGGCTGCAGCTCTCCTTGCTTGTTCTTCTAACTCAACCAGCTGACCGTAGTGTCCGTGTTACGTCTGCTTTCAAGAGGCAAACAGAAACACAGCTCTAGTCACATGTGTTAAAACTGCAGATAACATTTAAAGCCCTCACTTCTGCTTGTTTTAACAAGAAGAAGATTTTGACCAAAGACTTCAGAATAATATAGGTTAATATAGATGAATACATAATTAGTTTACTGTGACTTTCATATATCTAGCAGTGAATCAGCATGAATAAAGCTCAACTGATCCTTTCATTTACTTAATGTGTTAAATGTCTGTTGAAAATTTAACCCTACTGGTGCAGCGCTGCTTCTGCTTTGACATTACTCTACATGCTGTATCCTCACTTCCTCTAGGCACATGGTGCTAACTCGGTTCCCTACACTTACGGGACTGGTTAACACTCCCCCTGTGTTGCACCCTTGCTTCAGCCTTGCCAGCTCTGCTTCTTGTGATGCCTTCACAGAGCAGCAGACTAGCTTCATGGAACCCGGTCCCTGCAGCACACAGGCCAGAAGCAGCCTGGGTAAGAACAAGCACAGAGACAATGGTGGGAAGAAAAAAAAAAAGTCATCTAATTTAAGAAAAATATCACAATTTTAGGATTCTCATAAATAATGGAGAGTGTAAAAGAAAATGTCTTAGTGTCTCAGTTTTCCCCGTGATGACCTCATACTATTACTATAATGTGATAATTATCTTAATAATGCCCTGAAATGTATTTAAAGGAACACAGTAGATCAATAGTAACTCAGTTGGAATCGTCTGTCTTATGCATGGTTATAAATGTTTAGCCTTTGGTCACAGCAGACTTGCTGCTCAAAACAGCATGTGTTTTGCTCTGCTGTTAGTCAGATATTAATACTATCAAATGCATGCATGCACTCACATGCTTGAATGGCACCTTTGTTTTTCATTGTCATTTATGTTGGTGGCATTCTGAGCTAGGTCCTTAGACTAAAGGTCTCCTCTGTGTTTCATATCATGGGATAGAGTGGGATTAAAGGGCTAGTTGATTTAGCTTTAATAATTTATTATCTAAAAGCCTGCAAGAAAGTGGAGTTCTTTACATAAGATGAGGAGGCCTTTCATAATCTGAACTTGTAAGAGGCAGCATAAATAAATAAAATAAATGCATTGAGCTGCTAAATTACACATATACTTCCCGAAATGGAGCTGTGGGCTTGTTTTTGTTTTCTGTTCTTTTGTGCACTTTTTCTTATCTCCTCAATCACCAGAACGGACACAAATGTTTGTCACCAGTCGGTTGCTAGAAATGGGATTCTCTATGAGACATATCTACTGGGCCATGGAGGCAGCAGGTACTGCTTTGTGTAGTGTGTCTGATGCCACAACATTTTTGCTTCATGTGCTTCTTAATATCTGTCCTTTTACTGCGTGTTTCAACCTTCCTGTAGTATCTGAAATGGGATAAGTGTTGTCATTTTGATTGAGAAAATGCATTTTCTTTGATAAGAAGTTCAGTTTTCTAGTTTTGGGATTTTTGTGTTGCTGTTCATTGGTGGACATCAACTGAGACTTTCCAGTTTTTGAACTGGGTTTTTGTGAACAATCCACACCTCAGTGGCTCCCCACCATGGCATTATGATTCACTGATGGGTTTCAGATTCTCTCCACCACTTGTGGAAAAGTTTTTGCACAGTTCACTCTCTTTACTTTGTGGTATTTCATAAAAATCTCATCTTCACAGAAGATTTGCATTGTTAAAAATGGACCAATTTACAATATTTTGTACATATACGGTGCACATACTATGTGTTATGAACATGTAAGCAACTTAAAGTATGTGAATATTGTCACATTTTTGGCACCACCTTTTTTTTCCCATCCAAATTTTAGGCCTTCCCTCACCCTTTATATCACAGATTTCACTCTCTTGTCACACCTGCGTTTGTCAGATGTGCCTCGTGACCTCAGACTATAAACAGTAGCGGTCGCATGGTGATGTCTGACATGAATTAGCAATGCAGCACTCCGTGATGCATCTTTTCCTTTTGAACTGACAGTTGAACTTCCCTGTGGTTCCCCCAGATGTAGCAGGTGACTTGGACTCCCAAACCATTGAGGTGTTGGCCAGCTGGATGCTAGAGCACCCCCTGACTGAGGAGCAGCAAGCAGCTGAGTCACCAAGACCAGAGGGGGCTCCTGAGACTCCATCCCCAGATGGGCCAGAGACAGTTCAGTGTCCTGAGCGCCCCACCAGTCACACCACTGAAAGGTGAGGGATCTGATGAACATGCACTCAGTACATTCAGTACATTCAATCAGTACTCTGATGGCCTCGGTTATTTCATTTACAGCCTGTTACCCGGGCTCGACTGGATAGAGAGGGAGAACTTCTTGGATGTCCACCTCACTAGGAACAGACCTCCTCCGGCCCGGCGGCGGCGCTCAGGCCCCACTCAGAGGACCTCGTTCCGAAGGGCAGGTCAGACACAGAGAAAAATCAAAATGAAATGCGAAACATTAAAACTATGTTCAAAGATCAGCTGCTGACAACAGCACCTTTTAATATTATTGTATTTTCAATTCTAACGTAATTTTTTTTTTTTTCTCAGACTTGCCATCACCCAGCCCCCTCCCCCAGTTGTATCATCAACACGCAGCCGTCAGTGATTGGCCGGAGCAGGTGGAGTTTCACCCCTACTCTGCTGAGGAAGAGTCAGAACTTGGCTACATGGATGATCCGTACCATGAAGAAAGTTACGAGGACCTCCTCACCCCTTCATTCTTCTGCTTGGAGAGAGACACACTCCAGATAGTGGAGGTGACACATAAGCACTAAATGTGGATGAAAAAAAATCTCATTTTAATATATCTCAATCTCTTTAACAGCTTTAATAAATATAAGTGGCTGAATTGATATGCAAAGTTAGTCCAGTTAAACCAAGATTTGCCTTTTATGCTTTTTCACAGTGTGTTTAAAGTCCACATGCATACCTTTTTAGGCTCTTCTCTTACTGTCCTTACATGCAGTGAAACATGATCATCCATTTTACTATGCCTTTTTTAGGCTGGAGAGGAACACAGTCAGATGGTTAAATGTGAGCTGTGCAACACCCTCACCTTGCAGTTTAACAATCACATAAAGCGGCGACACCCAGGCTGTGGGCAGAGTGCTGCACGTAAGGGCTATGACAGCACTGGGGCCTATGTGGATGTTTGGTTCAAAGGGGAATGTGGCTCCAACTTCCCCTTCTACCTCCTCTGCAGCACCTGCAGGGAAAAGTACCTGGCTGCAAATGCAAGCAATCCAAACTCCAAATATGAAAGGTACAGGTGATAATGTACAGATGGGAAATGGTAGATTCATGCAACATGCTCCACATGTAATGTAAGGAAGAAAAACTTTTGTATTTACTCTTTTTCTCACTTTTCATCATTGTTGTGTCCTACTTTTTGCTTTAGGATTAAAGGCCTGACATCAGATTTGATTGGCCAGATGGACAGCACTTCTGATGGTAAGGAAGGTATTTTCTATCTAACGTGAGGTACAACAGAACAATTTTGTCTTTGACTTTATAATGAATATACAATATGAATGGTCCTTCTGCTTGTGTAGATGACTGGGAGATGAGCCACCAAGATGAGTATGACACAGAGAAATTGACAGGACTGGAAGATTTTGGGCTCCTGCTCAGACCACTCGGTTTGACTGAGAAGAAGCTCGTACCAGATCCCATTGCCTTTACAGAGCCAGATCCACTTGGAGCGCTAGTTTACAGTTCAGCTTTTCCTTCAAGAGCAACAGTTCCCAAAGGTATTATTTTATTTTATTTTGTTAGACAAAGAATCAAGTGCTGTAGTTTTTGTAGTTAAAACAGAATTACAGAACCTCGGATGCATAAAATGATGTCTTTTAACAGGTACAGAACTGAAAGACAAAATAATTAAAAAAAAAAATGTCTGCATACTTGTACATAAACTTCCAAGCATTTACAAAGAATCAAGCCATAAGTACTCAGAAGCTTACTGTCCACTGTTTTATGTTTTGGTGAATGGTTTGCAAAATTTTTAGACTTGTAACACACGCCCACATTCCCTCTGTGCATGTTGGCAGCAGGACCCTAGGATCAAATCCTAGTTTTATTCACTGCTGGGTGGTGATTCATCGCTCACTTATCATAGCGTGACATCTGAAATACAAACAGTACTTCCAGCTGTCTTGTTGGATCTAGGCTTGTGAATATCTTGCACGCCCACACTACATAAGTGTTTTTAGGGTTTAACATCCCAGTCAAAATGATTTTTTCCCTTTTTTAATTAAAATATTTTTACGTATTTCTTCCCCAATAGGGAATGCTCTTGTCGAGCAGAAGACCTCTTTGAGCCTTGGACAGCAGGCAGTATCGCTGAGGGACTCTCATGATAGACTGAAGGCATTAAGGAGAGTCACATCCACAGCCCAGATTCTGCTTGCTTACAGCATCGTGATGAGAGCGCTGTCCCAGACTGCCTCAAGGTCAGTATGACTATAAAATCAACAACATTTTCTGTGTTCTTTTTTTAATTTATTCTTTTATAGAATGGTTTCATTAGTCCTTTTCTATTGTCATCTTCAGTGCATCAGTGAGTAGCCAGTCTAACGGACTCGAGTCCTTGGGTCTGGCAGATATCCGTATTCTGGTGCGTTTGATGACTTTAGCGGCAGGTGGCAGGGCTCACACCTGCGTGGACGGTCGGTCCAGTATGAGAGGGCTGGCAACAGATGGCAGCAACTCCACCTGCCTCACCTTTCTTACCTCAGCCATTGGCAGTGTGGTGTCCCACAGTCCTACTGCTTACAGAGAGCTGGTGGAGATATGCACTCAGGTCAGTTTTCTCCTGTCAGTCTGCTGATTATAGATAATTCAGGTTTTGATTTCTAAAAGCTTGAAAATATGATGTAATCTAGTTTAAAATCAGGTTCCAGTTCAGTCTCGTGTGCAATCTTGGTGTGTTGAAGGTTTAAGTAATTATAGCCTCCATGGGCATCCAGTAAAGGACGTCCTCTTTAAATTTTTATTTACGATCTAGCTAAGTGTGGTCTACAAATAAAGAAAAGTAGAAAATTAGTTTCCCAGTTGACCGCTCTATTTTGCATAAGTCACTGGAAAACACCAAAGAACCATAAAAAACATTCTACAGCCCTCTTCTAAATACAAATAAACTTAATCTAATGTAATGATAATTTTTAATTTCATAACTACAACACTTTACTCTGTTGTTTGACTGAACACAAACATCAAAACCATATTTATTTTATTAATATGGTTGGACTGAGCTCAATGAAATTCTAAAAACGTGAACGTGTGTTTAATATTATTTCTGTAAGGACCTGATGGCAGCAGCTACAGGGGTTAATATTGGAGCCATCAGTGACCCACAACAAAGAGCATGCCTGAATGCCAGGTTAACAGCTGTAAACCCGGGAGCCCAGCAGCAGAGGGACTATCATGACCAGATGCCGCCAACGTTCCTGGTCACACAAAGTCTGGTGTCCCTGCTCACTGAAAAGAGCCATCACTGTTACACCCCAGACAAAGCTGAACACGAGACTAATGGTGAGAGAGAGAATGTGTTTGTTATACTGGGTGCATTGCGTGTAATCATTTATTGCAGTGTTACTAAAGTAGCTCTCCTCTGGCTCAGATGCAGGAAACCAAGGGAGCTCTTCCTCTTTGACTCCCTCCTCTTTGCCACACCTCAATGCCAAAGTTGGCCCTCTGGAGCTGGCAAATGCATTGGCAGCATGTGTCCTCTCTGCTCGGCTAACCAGTAAACACCGCCAGTGGGCGGCACAACAGCTGGTGCAGGCTTTGGCTGCCACAGGAAGGGACAGTTCTCATCGACCTCAAACGTACAGCGACCTGGCTGGTGACCTGCGGAAATGCCCTCTTAAGAGACTGGAAGGACATTACAACAAGGTGAGTCATATGTGCATTCTTTTTTTTGTTGTTGTTGTTTTTTTGTGTGTTGTGTAAGACGTGTTTTGTGGTTTGTTTTGCTGGAAAGATTGAGTTTGATCTTCTCTGTTACCATAGGCCTGCTGCTAAAAAAACCCCACCACTTAGAATATAAATGATTGCACTCACAGCTGTAACTATGACTTTATGCCACAGTATGCAGGTCAGAATTCTACTTTACATTCACCAAATTTGGAATTATTTTAGTGGTACTCATAGAAACCTTCTCCATAGAAAACGCTAGCAGGAAGAATTAAGTTTCCTTGTACCTGCCTTAATGTTGGGATCTTGCATTTCCTAGGTAAATGTGAAGTATATAGTAAAATGAGTTGGCATGTTCTCCCGCTGCCTGTGAGGACTCACTTCCAGGTGCCCACATCAAAGACATGCTCAGTGGTTGATTAGTAATTCTGTCTCTGTGTGTTAGCCCTGTGATGAACCTGCCTCTCGCCCTGTGATAGCAGGGATAGATTCCATCCTCTTGTGGCCCTGAATTAGATAAGCAGTTAAGAAGATGGATGGATGAGTGGATGCAAATTAAAAGTATTTTTTCACTGTTTCTCTTCTGTTTAGGTGGCCAGCTGTTCTTGGAGCAGTGAGCAGAGTTTGTTGGCTACATGTTCTCAGGACAAAGTGGTACAGCTATGGAGCATTAGCCACAACACCGTGGAGTTACAGACCACCTTCTCCTGTATTACCAGGTTATACTTGGATTATTGTAGTTTTGCATTTTATAAACAGATTCATTATTTTATGTTTATTTTCTGGATTTAACTACCAAAGCCTTAATTTACATTAGTCTTGCTCATAAAATTTTAATTATACTGAATGGACTAGTGTTGCTGTATTCATGCAGCTGTAAACGTACCCTTTTTCCTGTTGATACTTGCAGTAAGACAGACCGATCAAGCAGTGAGAGGGCTGGCAGATGTCATCACATGTCTCCTGTGTACTGGAGTACAGGGGGGAACTTTTTGGCTGCCCCTGAGAACAAACACATCAACATCATGAACATTAGAGGTAGTTCCTACAAGTCTTTTTTTTTTTTTTCCAGTAGTGTCTGATTTTTTTAGTTACTTGCAGCTAATAATAAAAACTGGATTTTATATTATAATAAAAAGGATAAAATAACTATAAAAATATAATTTACTGCACCAAACATAGGAGGCAAAAAAGCTTGGTTATGCTTCATATCAAGCTTGAACGCCTCAAGAGGAAGTACATTCCTTCAAAAAATAATTGATTACAAAAATAATTATAATTAAGTAGTATCAGTATAAATGATAATTTAATAATAATTTAAGGTGAAAATAGAGAAAATTCTCACTTTCTGCAGATGAATATTACACGACTGACAGTATCAACGCACATTATTCTGTGGCCTGTCAAACAAAAACACAGCCTTCAGCCCATGTGACTGTTGTTTCTGCTGCTTTTTAGGATCGCTCTGTCACGTGGAGAACCAGGGTTCTCGGGTCACTGCTCTTTGCTGGGCTCAGGCCTTCAGTTTGTGGGTGCTTGACCAGCCTGCAGCTTGTAAAAACAGGCCTGCTGAGAGCCTGTTGGTGGGACGGCTGGATGGCTCCCTCTGCTGGCTGCAGGTCACAATGCAGGAAACAGACCTGCTGGTGAGGAGCACTGAACTCACTGCCTGCCGCAGGAACGAGGGTAAGGAGAGTCTTACACACAACTGTTGCTGCTTAAAAACAAGCTGGTGACCAAAATGGAGTCAATATATTAACGGGTGTTAAAATTTACTTTAAAATTGACTCAGATTTATGGTTTGGAAATAGGAGAAACAGCTAACCTGTTCCTGCCTTAACGCTATGCTAACTGCCTGCTTATCATCATGCAGAAAAGTTGAACTACTCACTTGCGAGACTCCTCACCTCATATGTCCTCTAGCCCCCCAGTGTGTAGCCTGGCACAGTGAGGACAAACCCTTTGCAGTGGGCTATCTCAGTGGAAAGATCCTGTTGTCCACAACAGAGACCTATGAGAACGAGCAGCCCATAGTGCTGTCTCTCTTTCAGGTTTGCCATCCATACTCACTCTTAACTGCGATGTATTAGTGAGCATTACAGAAAATTTGGTCTCGATATTGTGGCAGTTTGGTTGTTTTTTTTTTCTCTTTTGAAAATATAAAGTCATCTGTCATGTTTTTTTATCTTTTGTTGTGCCACATGATTTCACTTTCCTCACATGAGAGGCTTACTGACTGCTCAACTGCTCTGCTCTTTACTATATAGGACAGCGTGTGCTCCTTAAAGTGGGACCCCACAGGACACTTGCTGCTCTGTTTGGGGAGGTCAGAGGTAGTAAAGGTACTGGGACGCTCCGGGAGCTCCTGGGTGACCCTCCACAATCTCTTCCACACCAGTACTGTTAACATTGCTGAATGGTGTCCACTCCCTGGCAGAGCACCTGATCCCAGACTAATGCTGGCTGTGTATGTTTAATAAATTTCTCCTTCATTTTATATACCAGTAACTACTGAGAAAATTAAAGTTTTGTAACATTTTAGAGAAGAAGAAGAAGAAGAAGAATTCATGTAGGTCTAATGCTGATCACTGATTTCTGTCTTTCTTCTCCATGTTTCAATAGAGGTTGTCAGAATGGCTCTGTGTTTGTCTGGACACTACCACAGGGGGGTACTGTTGTATCTTTGCCCAGCATGCTGAACAGCTCCCTGAGCCAGGACAGAGGCACTGAGACCAAGGTGAGTTTGGATCTGCTGCTAGAGCTCTTTGGTGCTGTTAATTTTATATTGTTTCGTTAATAAAATCAGCTGTTTGTGTAACCGATTTTATCTTATGAAATCGTCTCTTTCTTCTTCACTTTACAGCAGGATAGTGCAAAGTGTGCATTTGTACTTCATGGCCACATTATGGCAGTGAAGTCCCTTTCATTTTGTTCTAGTGGATTAGCTCTAGTGTCTGGCGGGATAGGGGGTCTGCTCAACATCTGGTCCCTACAGGTCAGAAAAAAGAGATTATTTGTGTTTGCCTCTTAAATTAATGCCAACATCCCTAATTATTAAGTTCATCTGCTTTGTGTGGTAAAGAAGGAACTTCTTGACATGATTCACTTCAAATTTGTAATCCATGTGTTTCTCTCTGCTTGTTACAGGATGGTTCGGTGTTACAGACTGTTACTGGTTTGGGTTCAGTTGTCAGCACTACGTGGATACCAAACATGGGGGTTGCTGCCTGTTTTGGGAGATCAAAGGTAATTTGGATCACTCATATCCCTAATCTGTGTGGTTGGTCTATCTCATTTAATTCTATATTTATAATAACGTTAACATCTATGATCAGTTTGATTCCCTCAGTGCTGCGTAGGTAGATATAACTGTTCTGTCATTTCCCAGGATGTTTTGTTGATCTGCTGCACCCCTGACTGGATCAAACAAAATAATGTGCTAGCCTCCTGTCGTATGGTCCTCAGAAGTCAAAACATCTCGGGTCTAAATCGGGCACCTTGTTTGGCTGTCTTCCTGGAGAGGCTCCCTCTGCTGCTACAGGAGCAGTACAATTATGAGCGGGTAATTTATTTAAACTGCACGTTGAAGCTGTGTTGGAGCTGTTTCGTATTCTGCAACTGAGACATGACTTCGAATGTCTTCTCTGCAGACCCATGTGGGAGCTGGCGACCAGCTCGTCCACAGTGCCTTCCTGCAGAGCCTGGCCTCCTTGACAGTTGGGTTGTCCTTAGAGAAACACCTGTGCTCTTACCCACACCCCCCACACCACACTTACCCCGATGCTCACTCCTGCCCTCCAGAGTGGACCTGGCTAGTCTCTTACGCCACCACAGTACGCAGCGCTGAGGCTATAGCCAGTGGTACTGCTTTCCCTGAAGCCTTCATTGTTTCAGAATTTCAGGATGTGCAGGACAATAAAATTGCCAAGGCACTGGTGAGCATGGACAGTCTTTTTAATGCTGTTGCTTTCTCTCTGTTATATTATAGTCTCTCCTGTATTGACTTCTTGCAACTTTATGCTCTCCTTTGTCCTTTAGGACAATAGCAAGTGGAGTTTCAGGATGGATGAGCAGCTGATGTCATGGGCCACCAGTAGACCAGAGGTAATAGTTGTGCCATTCTTAAAAACAGTTCAGGTGTGAAGGAAACCAAAAAGACAAACATTAGGCCGTTAGATTGACTGAAACTTCTATGTGCCCTCCTGTGTTTCTAAGGACTGGCAACAAGGGGGAAAGAGTGAGGTGTATCTGTGGGGCAATGGACGTTTCGGGCAGCTGGCTGGAATGGGAACCAATCTTATGATGCCTACACTGGCACCCTCTCTGTTACAGACACAGCAGGTAGCTACTGTTTCACTCAGGGTGCAGTCTTTGTTCCTGATTGCTGCTCTTTTATAATGCTACTTCACTTTTTTGGGTGATTTCACTGTCTTTCAGGTTGTGTGTGGTCAGAACTGTACCTTTCTGCTCCAGTCCAATGGGACTGTACTGGCTGTAGGAGAAGGACAATATGGCAGACTGGGCCAAGGGAATTCTGATGATCTCTATGTTCCCACTATTATCTCTGCTTTTCAAGGTAAAGTATTCTCAAGAGGGGTAAGAACCAGTCTGAGCTGGTCCGCCGTTGAATGTGTCAGTGTTTTTTTTTGTGTTTTTTTTTTGGTGGGTTTTTTTGTCCTCAAGAGACCGGAAGGAAAACTACTTTCCTTATAGTACTGCAGTTGGATGTATTCACTTGCCTAACTGTTAATTTCCCCAAATTTGTATCAGTCTAATTGACACTCATCTGTGGGCAGGGTACGTGGTGACACAGCTGGTGACATCTTGTGGGTCAGACGGACACTCCATGGCCCTGACTGAGACTGGGGAGGTATTCAGCTGGGGAGATGGAGATTTTGGAAAACTGGGTCATGGCAACAGCGAAAGACAGAGGAGACCCAAACAGATAGAGGCGCTACAAGGAGAAGAGGTCATTCAGGTATCCAGGAAGTTCACTTACTGAGTGAATTTAAACACAAATATTTGTTGACATAGATGAATTTAACACAGCTTTGCTTTGTTAGCTCGCTTGTGGCTTCAGGCATTCTGCTGTGGTTACAGCAGATGGGAAGTTGTTCACCTTCGGTAGTGGTGAATCTGGCCGTCTGGGTCAAAGATCGACATCTAACAAAATGCTACCTGAAAGGGTGGCTGCACTAGAGGGATATCATGTTGGACAGGTAAATCATGGACAGCATTTGCTTTGAATGTAAAAGACTTTAAATGTAAATTTTTATATGAAAAAATAAAACTTTGGTTACATTTCTCAGGTGTCATGTGGTCTCAATCACACTTTGGTACTGTCTCTTGATGGCATGGTTGTGTGGGCATTTGGAGATGGAGATTATGGTAAATTGGGAACTGGTTCTTCCACGGCAAAATACTACCCTCAGGTAGGGCAATGCTACCAAAGATTCACTTTTAGGAATCCTGGAAGGACAAAAAGTTTATGTTTGCGGTTTTTTGTTTCTGTTTGTAGAAAGTTGAGCAACTTTGCAATAAGGGAATTAAGAAGGTCTGTTGTGGAACTCAGTTCTCTGTGGCCTTGGCCTGTGATGGACATGTCTACACATTTGGTCAAGGTACATTTTACTATCAAAATCAAACATGTTAAAACCCAACAGTGTTTGCATTATTGGTTGAAATATTGTTTGCAAGCTTCCCTAGATCCCAAAAAGTTGATTCTGTTCATCTGGATGTGTCAGTGGGAGACTAAAAATGCTACGCTTCCTTACCTGGATGATTGAGCGTACATCAAGACAATTTAAACTTCCTTAGGCTTTCTTTCAATTTGTACTTTTTTTTTTTAAACATGTAACTGACAGTTTTCTAAGTTTCTTTGTTATTTTAGAGCTGAGACATTTAGAAGTGTAAGGTTGATTGATTGGAAATGTTAACAGGGGTTCATCAAAAAACAAACATGTGAGGAGTTATTTCAGTTTTTGTTTTTTTGTGGGTTTTTTAAAAAATAAATTGTGAAGTGGTTTGGAGCAGCTTATAGGTGTCCATTAGTGTTTGCCACTTTGTCTTCTTTATTTGAAATCACTGCTACCAAGGAAAGTAAAACTTTTTTTAAAAATTGCATTACTTTTTTCAGAGCGTATGATTGGCCTGCCAGACTCCATGCTGAAGAACAAATCCTGCCCCCAGGTGGTGCCGTCCCTGGAAGGACTGTTTATAGAAGACATTGCTGTGGGCTGTGAGCATGTGCTCGCCCTGTCCTCCACTGGAGATGTCTATGCCTGGGGCTGCAACAGCGAAGGACAGGTAATCGGCATGCTCTGAAAATGACAGGCTGTGCTTACATTGCACATCTTAACATCTTGCTATGTTGTGTTTTAATGTGTGTGTTCCAGCTTGGCCTTGGGCACTCCAACCCGGTGAAGGAGCCCATGCTTGTAGGAGCCCTCCAAGGTAAAAACATCAGGCAGATCTCTGCTGGCCGCTGCCACAGTTCGGCATGGACCACCCCCTCTACCTCGATGAAGAACTCAGGTACAGACACACACGGCCCTACAGTACACACACTATGATGGATGAGTGGGAACACACCTGGTACTGCATATTTTACTTTCATCTCCAGGTGGCTCTGGAAATTTCCAGTTAGGCCTTCCACAGTCAGTCCCTCCCCAGTACACCACTCTGAAAGACTGTAGCCCTGATGTTCTCAGCATGCGCCTCAGGGTACTCTACCACTTTTCTGATCTCATGTACAAATCCTGGAGGCTGCTCAACCTGGACACCAAAAATCCGGTGCCTGTAATCCCTTTTTTTTCCCACTCTTTTTAATATGTCAAAAGAGTAATTTTAGGACTAAATACTTCCTGGTAATAATTGTGCTTCTGTTCCTTTTTATTGTCCTTTCTGGCCTTATATCCAGGTGTCCACTTCACGCTATAATTCAGGAACAACAGCCATTATACGAGGGGAGCTCAGAGGCCTTCTATCACCCAAGGTCAACACTCTGCCTCTTGTGCGCTCGATTGGCAGAACAATGACCCAGGGCAAAACATATGGGCCTCAGATCACTGTAAAACGGATTTCCACAAGGTAAGAATGACCATGACATTCAGCGTGTTGGCAGCATGTGAATGTCTTCAGGAGCCAGCTGGTGGAAAAACAGGACTTGGCCAGAATGGCTTGCTGTGTTTCCAATTGGCCGGCCAGGATTAATAATGGAATTTCAGGGCTTTTGTTTGGCACCTTTGTTGTTTTTTGACCTGTTACTTGTTTTGTGTGCCCATTAAAACTTGATATTCCCTCACTCTCACTCCTCTGCAGAGGGCGTTCGAGCAAACCCATCTTCGTGCAGATCGCAAAGCAGGT
>VVHJ01035701.1:0-21488 GCA_015107715.1 Tylochromis polylepis
ATGGTGGTCACACCAGATACTGACCGGTTCTGAGTCCCCAGACCCCCAATAAAGCAAAAAACTGCACATTCCAGGGTGGCCTTTTATTGTGGGCAGTATAAGGTACACCGGTGCACTACTCATGATGTCAGATCAGCATCTTGATGTGGCACACCTGTGAGGTGGGATGGATTATCTTAGCAAAGCAGAAGTGCTCACTATCACACATTTAGACTGATTTGTGAACAATGTTTGAGAGAAATGGTAATATTGTGTATCTGGAATGAATTTTAGATCTTTAAGTCCATCTCATGAAAAATGGGAGCAGAAACAAAGGTGTTGCGTTTATAATTTTGTTGAGTATGTGTATATATATATATATATAACTTCTGACCCCTGTTTATCTTCACTACAACACTGCTGCAGTGAAACCTGATACCTCTACATTCACTTTCACCACTCAATACCCTGTGGTTACCCAGCAATGCTGAAACACTAGTCTATTATGCAGTTTGGTAGCCAGGATGCCTCTGTCTAAATACGCTTCTTTTCTCTTTCTGTTCTCTTCACAGTGGACTGAATTTAGTCGGAGTCAAGCTGCTGACTTGATTGCACTCACTTCATGGTGCAATCAAAATTTATACCACTGACTCGGTCCTTTTCACAGTAGACATTATGACTTGACGCACTAGAAAAAGCTCAGTCCCTAATATCAATAGTGGCTCACTTTCTTTAGCCTGTTCAAGTAATTCATGTCAGTGTGAGAAAGAATTAGTGCGAAAAGACACAACGTTTTCTATTTAAAAAGGCTGAACGTAAACCATATGCTGTAGTGTTAGCTTACAGGCGTTACTTGTTACTTTACATTTGTTGTTTAGGTGCCCATTATTTATTGTAGGCTGGTTTGTGTCACCACATGTGGATATGTTGTGTTTTGTTTTAAAAAGTTTGCTTTCTTGCTCACAGTTAAGTCAAAACATAAAACGTGACGTTAGAGCCAAAGAGCGATTGACTCAGCTTAATGTAAAGACTGGATGTTGGGTAACTTCCTGCTGGTTCTCTCAAAAAAGTCTGAAATCAATCATTTCTCACTTGAGCGAGAGTTTATTTTGTAGACCTTTCTGAGCGTATAGTGAGTATTGCTAAACTTTACATAGTCGACTTAAGGTATCATTTTATAATCCCTACCCAAACATCATAGACTATTATGGCACACAAATGACTGGAATGTGTGCAGCACATAACAGCATGAATTGCCACAAATTATCCTCTGTAATGTGGGAAAAAGAAATGGGACAGCTGTGTGGTGGTTGGCAAAAAAGTATTGGATTCAGAGTGTTTGCATGTTGTCCATGTGACTGTGTGGGTTCTCTTTGGGGACTTTGGTTTCCTCCCACATGCACGTTAGGTTAATTGGTGACTCTAAATTGGCTATAGGTATGAATCTGAGTGTGAATGGTCTGTTTCTCTGGGTTAGCCATTTGATCGAGTGGAAAAATACACTCAGACCACAGGGCATATCGAATGTCTGTGATTTCAGACACAACTAGGGAGGCACTAACGTATTACCCGAATATCTGTATTGCATGATATTTGACGTGTTGACTGGTGTCAACAAATAAGATGGCTTTTATGGATGACAGTGGTTGGCTGTAATCTGTTGTATCACATACATATCAATCTAATTGTTATTTTAATCATCGGAATCAGTATGTCGTTGGGGCACAAACAGACACAGCTGCTGTGACTGGCCACCAGTCGCCACAAAATGATTAAAGCTCAACCTAAGATCACAACTTGTCTTCATATATTTCTGGATTAGATGCTGATTAAACAACGGAGGTGCAAATTAATTGGCATATACATTTTTAAAATGAGATATTTTGTGGTAGTTTTCCTTAATTAGACAGAGGGTGGGTCAACCTGGAGACCCAGAACCATAACCGCCGGGCCACTGGGTTGTTCTTGTCCAAGTTTTTTTTTTAAACTTTTACCACTGCTATCAGCCTTTACACTAGCTTCTGGATGTGGCCTGATTTGTGTTCAGATGTGTGCTGTTCACCTTCATGGCCAACCAGTGTTTCCTAAAATGCTAAACTACCCCTTTAAGAATGCAAGATGAAAGGTTTAGAAGAAACAGAAGGAGAGAGAAGTACTACATTAGTATTTGAAGTGCCTCTAACTGACAAACGTTTGGCACAGCACCCATTTTAACTTGTTGTAGCCAAGGAAGTACAGATGTATCTAATAATCTCAGTGTACTCTTTCATTGAGCCAGCCCCCAACAATGACACCCTGAAAGTGGCTGCTGTAAATGAAATGCAGCCATTGAAACACAGATGCAATAAAACTTCTTTATTATCTACAGTGACAAGTCTGCTGTTAAAACTGTTTATTAATAAATGATCAAGCTAGTATTTATCCACCTGTTTAGTTGCTATAGGGGATAAAGTTCATGGCAGGGGTAGCAAGCTAATCTGACCAGAAATCAGCCTGGGATGTGGCCTTGGTCTCACTCAGTTATGCAAACATAGACCTGTCAGTTGAAAGCTCATTGCAGTTGTAGTCTGCCTTACAGTCTAAGTGAGGACAACCTGCATTAACCTTTGCTGCGTACTAACAAACAGCTCACTTGTGCTTGTCTGACGTCAGTTTCTCTGACTCCACAATCTGTCCTCTCAGTTGTTTGCCAGCCTTATCACTTTGATGAAGTAACGTGATATGAATTTATCTATACAACAACTATTTGTCACTGCCAAGATTATACAGCCTGCCTGTGATGATCTAGAGGGAAATGGCGTGACCCAAATTAGTGTGCGTAGTACATTAACAGTAGTAAGATTAAAATGAAGAAGAAACCGTCTTGAACTGCCTTGCTTATGGAGAAGAATAAAAGAAAATGTACTCTCTTTTTTTTCATTGTGGTTTTCTGATAGCTTTTATTGCTGCAACGGTTCCCAGCTCAAAACTCACAGCTGGCTCAAGAACACTTGATCCGCCAGCATAAAATGTACAATGTAGTAGAAATAATGGAGGAAGTAGGGCTCTAAGCTCAAGCACAAGATGAATGCTTTAAAAGCTCAAAGGAAAAACTTGTTTTATTTCTTTGGATAAATTAAGTTTCAGGATGCTGACTGTCCAGTGTTATTGTTTCTTTTGTTTTTATCTTAATATTGCCAGCACTTTCAAGCTGAAGTGTTGTTTTTTTGGTTTTTTTTGGTCCTGTAAAGGAAGGTCTGACGTCACCAAATGTTTAGGTACTTGACCCGGGTGTGGTTGAACTGGTCGTTGTGTTTGCATGTATGTTCGCATGTGTTTCTCAGGTCTTAAATTTGAAAGGTGCGATTGCCTCACATTTGTTATACTAACATGCGTGTCCACATTAAGAGCTGCTGAATCTTTATCTTATCATTTTTTCTTTGCCCTTCTCTGTAATTTCCTGTGAGGCATACCTGTGTTACAAATGTCACTACAGTGGTTTCACTTCTAGTTCTCAGTATGACGCACTTCTTCCATTACATCCTCTTTGCTGTGCATGCCTTCATTATTTATTGGAAAATGGGTCTGACACATTGTTGATGTGTGAAAGCCACACACAGATTGAACTAATCTGGGCCAAGCACAGCCCAGTGGGCTTTTTTTATGTCTCACATTCGTTTTATTGAGATTTTTATAAGAATATGCTTTAGAAATGAAAAGGGAGGCATAATTAGATCGGTCTCCACAGACTGGAGCAGACTGAAAGGCAATAAATAAAATATAAAACGAAATCTTTTTCAAATAATAGTGATGATAGCCCTAAATGTGTAGTGGTTAACGCATTCACCTTATACACAAAAGATTCCAAAAGATTGGAGATCAGACAGAGACACAGACCCTGCTTATAACCCAGGGAGTTACAAGCTAGTGTACTCCAAGTGCCAGTGCTAAGCCCGGATAATTGGAAGTGTTGCGTCAGCAAGGGCATCCGGCGTGATTTCTGTGCCAAATCAAAACATGTGGATCCATCCGCTGTGGTGATCCTTTTGGGGGGGGGGGCCTGAAACTTACAAAAGCACTGTATACTAAACTGTGTTGCAGTGTCTGTTCTTGTCACATAATACAAAAATGAATGTGAATATGAAAGCACTGGGGGCTACTACTGCCAGCCACATTATCATTTGTTTAAATTTACATTATTAATTTTGCCGTCACCATTTTTGGGTTGTATTTTTTAGGGTGTAATTTTAAGAAGACTTTCCCACACCTTGTATCAAATTTTATCTATAACACTCTGACCTAATACAACACTCCTTCTGGGAATGTTCAACTTTTGTTGAAACAGTTTTAGAGAAGTGTTGAGTCAACTGTATAATCATGCTATAACCGTGCAACGTTCACTGGCCACTAGTACTGGGTTGGAGGTTTTGCTTTAGAGCTTATTTAATTCTTTGTGGCATAGATTCAGGACGGGGCTGAGATTTTGACATGATAGCATCATGTAGTTGCTGTGGTGACCAATGAGTTTTTGGTGCTATTGTTGCATTTACTTGGGTGATTTTCTTAAAAAGTTTTTGTGCATCCACTTTATGTCACTGGGAGATCTTGTATTAGAATTTAATAAGTTAGACCTAATAAAACTGCTTGAGCACTTATTTCCTGCATCATTCATTATTGGAAACATGTACATAAAAATCGTTCAGAAGATTAAAGTGACAAATGATAACTAGCCATATTTTGGCCACCGTTGCTCAATCGTGACTAGGCTGGGCAGTTTAACTGTCAGAGTTGCATTTTCCATCCAACCAAACACAAACCGAATCTAGTCTCCAATGGAGATTTTTGTCAAGAGAAAGTACACTTACTCAGACCCTTACTCATCTGGCCAGCAGTTCCCTTTAGCCGTCCAGAGATCACTTCATCCTCCCTGCCTGAAAACCCCCACGTGGACTCCCAGGGTCCCAGAGGAATTTTTGGCCTGGATTTGGAGTGGAAAAACATTGTGCTGGAGGTGGGAGGTTTTATGTATTAGTGTTTTTGAATCACTATTCAGATATGAACCAAATATCTCCTGAGTGATAACTGATTGGTGTTAATACTAAGAAACTGTGATTTAACTGCTAGTTAAAGGATGCTTGTTGACTTTCTAGATGGAAAAACTTTTCTGCCTTAAAGTTTTTCTTTCTCTCTCTATGGATGGATATATATATATATATATATGATAGATATGTAATATTTTAAAAGATAAATGGCGACCTATAAATATTTTCCATGTAAATATATAGTTGTGTAACAGTGCCTTTAAGAAAAATGAAGTCACACTCCTCATTTGTGTGTATTGTGATCCAAGTTTCTCTCCTCTGTTGTGGTAGCAGTCCAGCTGTGTGTGTTTGTTTTGGTGTTTGGGAGATGACGCTGATGCTCTAGTGTCACAGCCAGTGTTTCTGCATGGCTCACATATGTTTATGTCTATTTTGAATGTTTATATATACAGTATAAAAAAATCTTTGATAAATAATCATGCATACATAACTGTTTCACAAGTTGAGCTTTCATAAATCCAATGATAAGGGGCCTCAAGTTGTTCGTAATGCTCTAAAACGTAAAGATATTTTATTTATGATCAGTGAAAAGCAGCAGATCCACACAGCTAACAAGCTGGATCGAGGGATGTTTTCGGTTTTCTTAAAAGAGTAAGTTAAATGATTTGCCGGTCATCAAACAACACTGTTTGCTGTCAGTCAACCAAATCAATTAAAATGATAATCATTTCAAACCCAGTTAACAGTAGTGAAATGAAATTAATTTCATGGTATGCAAAAGCATAGCAGTGGAACGTTTGTACTTGTCACACTGCTTCCCTTTTAGAGCATGTTCAATGGAAATAAGCTCCTTACATCTGCTTTAACTAATGACCAGGTGCCATTAAACAGCCTTGGTGTCATACTCATTCATTTGCATTTCCTGTCAAGTGCTATTTACCCATGTTCTCAGCACAGTCTGCCCGTTGTTTTTGTGTCACTGCTCAGAGTCTCTATAAATAAGATCTTGTGGGTGACGTTAGTTCCTCCTTTCTCAGCCCCTGTATTTATGTGTGTATTTACATATAAATGTGCAGGCTGTGGCTGTTTGTGTGCTGTTTTCCTTTTTCTTTTTTTTCTTCTTTTTTTTGTAGTTATCCTGTTTATCTCGCAGTCATTTCCTTGTGATGGCCTTAATAGTACATCAACTTTTTGCCTTGGTATGTATTTCTTGTGATATACTGTAGTAACGGTGTTCTAGGTTAGCATCACTCTTGTCACCAAACTGTAAACCACAGGCAAACAAAGACACTTTTATGCAGACCAAACTGGTATCGCTGGCTAGAAGCACCACGGTTAGAAAACAGTCCTACACTGTACAGAGCCTTGTTTCAGACATTTGTGCCCCCGTCCAGACGGAGAGATATAATCTGTTAGGTTAGATGTAATCTCAGATTACAGATTAGGATAGAACCCAAAATGTGAGCACTGGATGGTTTTCAAGATGTAAAAGCGGGGTTTTATTTAAAGCTTTCTGTGTAATCCAGGTAGTTATCCTGTTTGAGTTTCATGGTTGTGTGCATTTATGGGTTGACAGGAAACCTGTCACATGCAAGTCGCTGTGTGCAACAGACAGTCAGGCAAGCGGAAATTGTGGGTGACAGTCATGTCACTTGCTAATCTTCTCACCGTAATTATAGAGATCTCTCAGTTGGGGAGGGGGCTTGAATACGTATGTGTCAACAGGAGAGGGTCCTTGGAGTTTCCATTCTCTGTGACACAATCCATGTTTGCTGAGATGACATCAGATTGTTGCAACATCCTCTACAGAGAAGTGGAAAAAAAAACTAAACAAAAATACTGTCTCTGTGCCTTTTGTTCATATACCATGAGCATGTGGATGCCAGGAGGCTTATCAGCTGATTCTTAAGCAGTTCAGTACCCCCATCATCCAACACACACACACACACACACACACACACACACTACAGATCTTATGCACTCTAATGTTGCCTTTGTTTGTCTGTGTGTGTGTGTGTGTGTGTGTGTGTGTGTGTGTGTGTGTGTGTGTGTGTGTCTGGATCAGGTTGATGGATGGGTGTGTGTTAACTGTTAAATAGAGATTCATATATCAACTGTTATCTCAGGGTTGAAGCTCAAGGCCAACATTTGGATTTTTCATTCAGGAGAACTGTGCAGTGATTGCAGGACAGAGGGAAATCACTGGCATTAAAAAACGCTTCACTGAGCCTCTCAGTTTTTCATGACCTAATGAATATCATTTAAAGAGAAGAAATCTTGGCAGCAGTTGTGGCACTGATTGAAAGAGAGGCTGAGGCAGACACTGACCTCGTTGCTTTAGTTTTATATAAATATCTGATATAAAGTGCTGTTTCTGGATATTGGCAGCTGGAATTAAACTGCTTCCAATACAAACTTCAGCTCTTCCTGATTGGCCTGGAGGTATACAGGAGGTTGTTTTTGATTGTGATTTGTCTCAGTGTTTGTGTTTTATTGTCTGTTACCTTAATGCAGTGTGATCTTCTATGCACACCTTACTCTGTCCCTCCCAGCTCACTATGTCTGTGCTGTTCTTTTACCATTCTTCATTATGTATTGACCATTAAGAGTTCTCTTTAACAGCTGTTCTTTTTTCTTTGTACTTGGAAAAAAAAAGAAAAAAAGAGTTCTGTTCATGGGTAACAGTAATCCAAGAAGCTAAATTTTAGCTGTATCAGCTACAGCCGGTCCGATGATTCAATATTTGAGCTGCTTGGAAAACCACAGGGAACAAATGTTATGTCATGAATGCTTAATGCCCAGCCATGTCATCAGAGAGAAATTCACTTTTCATGATGGTTTCAGTTCTTGGATTTGATTTGACATGTTCACGGGGCACCCAGTGCTGTAGGCATCCATTGACTTTATCCGCTTTCACAGGTTCATAAGAATTTTTTTTCCTCTTTTTCGAGCATATGTCATGCCACATATAAGTCGAAATCACAACCAGGGTTTTCTCCTGCCTAGAAAAGTGTGGCCTCCTCCTAGGGAGGCTTTAGCAAAGAACTCACGGGAAAGTAATCATCATTGTAATAGTTTGAGGTTTTATTTACAAATGATCAGAAATAACCCCTCAAAAAATTGGCTTTGTATGTTGCTACCTGTCTAAGACCCAGTCGGAGCCACCGGAAAAACACCCAGACAACACGATGAAGATGTGTGTCCAAGGAGTGATGCACAGCGCACAAATAAACAGTTAATCTCCAAAAACACAGATGGCTCTAATGTGCCGGATCATAGTGGAGAATGCCAGTGCAGATTAAATCTGAAGTGCTCCGTAATGCCCTACTGTGTCAGAAAAAGTTGTAGCCCTCTGCAGTTATCAGTGTAGCTGGGAATGCTGTTCATGTGAGTGTGTTTATCCCCTCTGTGACCCCGCGCTGCCAGCTATTAGGAGATCAGCCCACTGTATGACTTGTCTTGAAGTCCGAGGTCAACAGCGGATATTTTAAAAGAAGACTCACTGGGTCACTGTCATCTGGTCTTGAATGAGCTCTGAAAACGTCACAAGCAGCACGACTAACACATTAAAAAAGTCAGTTAAAAAGTCTGGCTGCCAAGGAGAAGGATTGTGATAATTGCTTATAGATGTGAGATTTGTCACACATTTTTATACGCTCTTAAAGGCACATTCATTGCTGATACTGTGCCTCTATCACAGCATGCTGGGCAAGGTTCAGTAGATCCTTGGACGAAACACGCATTCCTGGTTTGACATACTGACACACATCTCACAGAGAAGGCCTGTAGTGCCAGTACACCTCAGGCCCTGTCAGCATTCATTCTCTCGTGTGCTGAAGCACCCTTTAACCTGCCCCAGCTGTGTATACACACATACACATGCACAGATACATTAGCTTCCTGCACCTCAGGGGAGTTTTTGGAACTATGAGCATGCTCACTTGGCCAGTTGGCCCTCTCTGTTAGTATGGTGTTTTCCAATCAGCACATTCCTCTTTCTCTAGACAGACACAGTGAGACGATTTTGGCAGCACACACACAGGGTGGGGTAATGCTCATATCCTGTCCCCTGACCTCAGATTACACACGCGCACAGTTACTGTACTGTTTTTGTTCATGCTCACACTCAAAAACACCGCATTCTTGCACTTAACACATACAGCTTTTTCTCTGTTTTGAACCAGCTGTCACAGTCAGTCTTTAAACCCAGAGCCTTTCAGTGTCTTTCTTCCCACTGCCAGCCACATAGCTGGTGTGCCTGTGCCAATCCGTGCCTGTTGTACTTGCCCGACACCAGCACAGACTCTCTTCTGTCTGCGTTAATGACCGACGGCGCTCTGTCCATCTTTCCATCTCTTCCCCTTCTTCCCTCCCGGCACCAATTGGGCACCAGGATTGGGCTTGGCGTAACCTTGTCTCCGACAACAATAACTGCTCCAGTCCACTACAATCAAGTTGCTCCTGATTGCCTCGCTTGCATGTCTGCCCATGAGTGTTTTCCTGTGTATAAACAAGTCTGTAGCATGCCAGAGAGATGGAGAAACAAAGACTGCAACAAGCTGCTGTGTCTGAATTTCAGCCTAGTGTGTGAACCCAGGCATGAACTCGAAGCTGAATGCTCGCATCCCCCTTTTTTTTTTTCTCCCCTGCACAGACGGAATGACAAAGCACTTGGCACTCAATCACACACTCCCTTTCACTCTAAAACTGTTCAACTTTGTTTTGTTGGCTTTTTCTTTGCGAATGTTATTCACTTTTACTCTGCTTCTCATAATGTGAGTGTTGTGAAACCTCCAAATTGTATAGGAAGTATTACAAAAAAGTCTCGTATTTAACCCATTCTGGCAGGCACATACGCAGTCATAGAGGGGACTTCCTTTCTGATTCTCTTGTTTATACAAGCAAATCCCACACTCCAGTGGATAGTGACCAGAGTGTGAGAAAACTTTAAGACAAAACACACTCTATCTCAGTCACGCATGAAACTCTCCACCCAGTGCCGGCTTATCCAGCACACCTCCCTCAACTCTCCCTGCTGAACCTTGGCTCACCGTTTCTCTTCTTATTTTCTTTAATTGCTGCTTAATACACACACTGGTCTGCATTCCCTGTCGCTGCTGCCATGACTCTCAGCTCCAACCCCCCCGTCCCGCGTAGGTCCCCCTCATTGTCGCTGGTTAGTGTGGAGGAGGTGTCAGGGGACTGAGACTAAGCAGCCGTTTGGCGATTGGCACTTGACATAGCATGCGGTGTTATCGCTGGACACAGAAGAAGGTGACTAACAGAGAGAGTGTGGGAGATTGTAGCATTAGGATTGTTTGTGTTTTCAAGGGGAGTGTGTGTTTGTAAGGGTGTGTCTTTCTTGCATGTTTGCTGCGTGAGCAGACTGTGTGTTTTGGGGTCCCAGTTAAATGGACTTTGTCAGGCCTGTGCGGCTTTCTAGCACACTCTAGTATCACTGGGAGTCTTGCCAGGCTGAGGCCGAATGAGGAAGGGGTGGTGCTGGGTCTAAAGTGGGAAAAGGTCGGGAGAGATAAATGACCGAGTCCCATGTGAAACTGGCTCACATGGCTTCCTTTTTTGCTCTGCTTACCATCCCAACTATTCCCAATGTTTTGGCATTGTTCTCTGCCTAGTTACGTGCTGCTAGCCGGAATCATATTTGGGTTTCATAGCCAGCAGGCATGTTTATTCACTGGGGCTAATGTAAGGCCAAACAATGGCGTTATCTCTTCGCCTTGTTGTAAATGGACTTAGCTGTCAACATGTGGAGTTCAGTGGATTTGGTTTAAAGTGGATTATTATTATGACTCAACCCTCTGAAAATGTTTCAGTCAAAGCAGAGGCTGTACATGTGTGTGTCTGTGAGTCTGTGTGTATGCAGTTGTCTGGAGTTTGTGTGCTAATTATGACTAACCTAACAGTTTGGTGTTGCTGTCCTCTCTCCTAGGTGACATCACGCAGAAGGGCTATGAGAAGAAGAGAGCCAAGCTGCTAGCCTCCTACATCTCCCATTTGCCAAGTAAGACCAGTTCTTCTGCTCTTGGAGTTTTTTCATCTCACATTAAAGCCTTCCTTCTTCCTTTTCTCCATTTTTTTAAAAAAAATTAAAAAAAAAAATTTTTTATTTCCACCTCCCCTGTCAGCAATGTTATTGTTGTTCAGTCTGAAAAGCCAAAAAAACAAAACAAAGCTAGATTGCATAAGAAGATTGCTCACATTTACATTTCAGCTGATTATTCTTTCTGTTGTTCTATAAAGAACAACAGAGGGGAAAAAATGATTCTTTATGTTGTATTGTAGGTTTTTTTTTCTTTTTCTTTTTTCTTTCAGTTCTTTGACAAGAAACTTTACTGACTTCTCAGTGTGAGTGTTGATTGTCTTTGTCCAAGTTAGCAACATAATTTCTGGCTTTCTGTGGCACTCTAGTGGCCAAAATGAGAATTGTACATAAGGTAACCAGTGATGCACAAATATCTTTAATATCTGCATGACTATAGGAAAGCCACAGATGAACAAACCCATAGTTCCTGTCAGAGTTTCTGCTGTATTTAGTGCGTGCCCAGTAAATGTGATACATTCTGAAACTGGTTTCAGTTCACAGCAGTGGCGAAATACTAAAGCTTCTCTGCGTTACTGTGTGTCAGACAAACTGATTTGTCTGTCAGCTTCCTCAAGCAGGGGTGTGGTGTTTCCTTTGGAAAAAATTGCACCATGCTAGCAGCGGCATGAAAAAGAAATCTTTCTTGATGTATCACTCTAAGTTATTTTAAAAAGAGAGAGAGAGCACCACTATACTTTCCTCTCCTCTAGTTTAACCTTGCTTTGTTTTGGCTTGTGCTGCCAAAACATTTATATGATTACACACAAAGATTGTATACTAATCTAGATTTCATTTGGATAATACTTTTTTAAAAAAAAATACTTTCATTTGACTTTTGCTGGCTGCTTGCTTTGAATGTCAGAGCATACACCAGAAAGCTTTGAATCTCCAGGGGTGACCTTGTGCTCCTCCACTGGTCCTGTTATCCCTCAGAACCATCATCTCCTCAGGGACTTAGTCACCCAGTTCCCTCTGGGAGGAAAAGACAGTTGACTAAAATATAAATGTAACCCAGTTTCATGTACTCTGTTAGCAGTATAACTTGCATCAGTCAAGTACATGTCCTTATTTCACTGTTCACAGGCTCTGTATGAGGCTAAATTTGGAGAGCTTCAGAGAAGGTCATATAATATTTATGCCTACACGTTGCTGTAATAGCATTATGTAAAGCAAAAGTGTGGTCTGTTTGTCTGAATTTCCTGGATCTCATGCTAGATTGTTTGTTTTGCTTTTATTAATGTTCCCCTAAATATAGACTTTTATTGACTTTTCACATGCCGGGCTCTGTTCTGTAGATGTGGATCTGCCTCTACCAGATGTGCAGCTTTCCCCAAGCCGCAGTGCCGACCCTAGCCCCAGTCCTGAGGCCCCGGGCCCCTCCACCTCTTCAGCCTCCAGACACCATCGTTCACACCGCAGTGGAGGCGCCAGGGACGAGCGCTACAGATCAGGTATGCAGCACAATATTCACTACAAAAGCACACAGATACAGTTGGGGTCAAAAGTTTACATCATGGAGTTTACAAAATGACCATGAGATTCATGGTCATTTTGGGCTTTAAACAGTTTCTTTGATTTTTTTTTTGTTGATTTTTTTTGAAGGTTGGAATGAAGGTACAGCAAGAGTGGAATGAATGCAAACAACTCAAGTCATTGTTTTAACTTTAATTGCTAAAACAATTATAGAATTTAATTTATTTGGGATTTTCTCCGATCCACACCGAGTCAAAAGTATACATACATACATACATACACTCCCTCAGCAACTTGTCCTTTGTCCAGATGCTTTTGGTAGCCAACAACAAGCTTCTGGCATAATTCTGGCTGGATATTTGACCATTCATCTTGGCAGAATTTATATAATAGTCCACAAATTTTCAACAGTGTTAATGTCAGGGTTTAATGTTAGCACGCTTCATCAATCCAAAACCAGTTTTGATGTGTGTTTGGGAGATATTGTCCTATTGAAACACCCAACTGTGTCCAAGTTTCAACCGTCTAGCTGTTGATTTTAGTTGAAGATGAAGAATTTGGAGGTAGTTCTCTTTCTTCATTATACTATCCACTTTGTTCAACGTACCAGTACCACAAAAAAACAGCCCCAGAGCATGATACTACCACTGCCATGTTTGACAGCTGGTACAGTGTTCTCAGGTTTGAAAGCCTCACCTTGACATTCCTGACATTGTGTCCAAACAGCTCAATTTTTGTCTCATATGAACATAAAACCTTGCTCCAGAAGGCATTTGGTTTGTCCATGTGAACAGCTGCAAGTTTCAGTTGCGCTCGAAGGTGTTAACTTTAGAGAAAAGGCTTCTTTCTTGGTTAGCACCCTCTCAGTCCAATATAAAACTTGTTTGTGATTCTGGTGCTCCACCAGTTTTCCAGTTCATGGCAGGCTTGAGCCTTGCTGGTTCCTGGGTTGTTCCTAAACATCAATTACAGCTCATCTGAGGGTGGCAGAAATTTCTTCAAGAGACCTTATCAACCTCTGTAAATCTACAATTCTCCTTAAATTTCTTCACTGAGTTACTTGGACTTTGATCAATTCTCTGGACAATGGAAATCTAATGAGTGCCATCAATCATGTTCACTAATGAGAAGTTAACAGGTTTTGGCCTTGTCAAGTTGAGACATAATAGATCCTTCAGCACCGATTATTAAAAATGTAAGTAAGTTTATGTTTATATTTGAGCGTGTTATTTTGACCACATGTGGACTGGAGAAAATCCAAAATAAAATCAAACTTGTGCACCCAGTTCATCTTTAAACTCATTAAAGCTGTTTGCTGTGCAATCATTCCATCCTGTAAAAATAACAGTTCAAAGAAATAATTAAAAGCACAAAATTACCATGACATTCATGCCCATGATGACTGGATGTGAACTTCTGAGCACAGTTGTGTATATAAACTACAGCAAAGAGTAAATTTATCAGACTGTTTAGGAATTAAAAAAAAAAAAAATTCTCTTTGTTTGTCTCACTCTGGTTATTCTTTCTGTTTATGTAGACATCCATACAGAAGCTGTGCAGGCAGCACTGGCCAAACACAAAGAGGAGAAAATGGCACTTCCCATGCCAACCAAGAGACGCTCAGCCTTTGTCCAGTCTCCCATAGATACCTGCACACCTCCAGGTAAGCGCGGTTCCTCCCACTCTGAGATCAGATGGTTGCTAGTGATTGTAGCACCTAAAAAAAACCCAAAACATTAAAAGTTATTGAATTATAATTTTTTTCATGTTTTCTCTTACTCTTAGACACATCTTCTGCATCAGAGGATGAAGGCTCACTGCGCAGAAAGGCAGCACTCAGTGCAGTACTAGCTCAGACCCTGCAGAGCCCTGACTATTGGATCAACCGCTCCGTCCAAAGCTCTTCCACATCCTCATCTGCTTCCTCCACCCTCTCCCATGGAGAGCCAAAGACTCAGCCACAGCCCCAGCCTCAGCCTGCTGTTTCCTTGTTAGCTGACGTACTAGCCCACACACGCATTGGTAAACTTTCCTGATGGAGAACTCCCAACGTTAATCCCAGTGATAGTGTCACTGACATTAATGATGCTATTTTTCTCCGCCCAACCAGAAAACAGTGTCCCCCCAGATGTGACGTCCTCTGCTTCTCAAGACAGAGGGTCCAGGGTGGATCTTCCCCCAGCAGTCAGGGGCATGAGCCGTGGACAGAGCCGCTCCAGCATGCTGGATACTGCTGATGGTACACTCACTTAAGCCAGAATGTCTGTTAACATCTGGCTATGGTATAAATGTATATAAGGGTTTATGTTTCTGCTAAAGTGGGGAGAAAAACTGCTAAAGTATTCTTCATTTTCTGAAATATTTGGAATCTGGGTGACTGTCATTTGGTTCTTTCCTCATTTCAAGCAGTTCAATCATTTTCATATTCTAATCATGACATCAGACGATTTATTTCTGTTTTGCACTGACTGTGTGATTCAAAGCATTGCAGTGAGAGAAGTGATTGAATGTGTTCCAATCAACATACAATCTACCCATGTTCATCCTCAATCACCTTCAACATCGTCCTCATTTCACTGTGTGGTGAATGCTGCTAACGACGGATATTTTGTGTTCTTTCTTTTGGGTCCATTAATCCTGTCCCTGTCTTGACTTTGATTTAAAAAAGGAAAAAGAAAAGGTAATATACATCGAACCTGGGGAAGGGGAGGGATGCCGAAGAGGCCCAAAGTAGCTTGCTTTCCATCCTGATATCTATCTCTCTTTACGTTTGTCTCGTGCTGTAGGTTTAGAAGTAGAAATCTTCCTTTATAGTATTGTCCTAAAAAAATTGTCCACTCTGTGTCTCCTCGAGTGCAAATTTCCCTTTCAAATTTTTCCTGCTGCTGATTCTGTTCCTGACTGTGCTAGTGCGTAGGATACTGCCTGTGTGAGCGGGAGAGCGTGTGTTAAAGTAGAGATTGATGTTTGAATAAACTTGCATGTGTGGGTGTCTGCGTGTCATTGTTTGTTTGCATATGTTGGTGACGGCGGCTGCTCTCGGTGTTTGTCCAGGCGTGCCTGTCAGCAGCAGGGTGTCCACTAAGATCCAGCAGCTGTTGAACACACTCAAACGTCCCAAAAGACCACCACTCAGCGAATTCTTCCTCGATGACTCAGAGGAAATCGTAGAAGGTGTGGCACATAACACAATATGTCATGCTTGATTTTCACTGTTCTGTGTACTACAGCACGGAAATCCTCTTGGTTGTTTTGAAAACGGTTTTCACTTCTTTAGGAAGCCACCCAGAGTCTTGTGACATCACAGCGTTACACCCAGTACTCATAGTTTCTTTCTTGCCAATTTTCATGCCTAGTTCCCCAACCAGACCCCAACACCCCGAAGCCTGAGGGACGTCAAATCATTCCAGTGAAGGGGGAGCCCCTCGGAGTGGTCAGTAACTGGCCTCCTGCCCTGCAGGCTGCCCTTGCCCGCTGGGGGGCCACCCAGGCCAAGAGCCCTGCCCTCACTGCCCTGGACATCACTGGCAAACCACTCTACACACTCACATATGGTGAGCGACACGTTGCCTTGTAGGAATATTAAAGTCCATTTTGAGGCACAAATATGGGTGTCTGCATTGTTGTGACCACTCTATGTAAATGTCAGGTATATTTTATGCATATGAGCTGGATCAAAGGAAGAAATATTTGTTGGCCCGAGTAGAACAACGCCCACATTACATTGCCTCCAGTATAGACCCATAGTGGGTTGGGAAGTTAAGCGATCATGGAACAGTTATGCAACAATAATACACAGTAATTTAACAAGAGGACTTTTTTCTTCTTCTTCTTCTTCTTCTTCTTCTTCTTCTTTCAACCTCCATAGGTAAACTGTGGAGTCGCAGTCTGAAACTGGCCTATACCCTTCTGAATAAACTGGGCACAAAGACTGAGCCTGTCCTTCAACCTGGAGATCGAGTAAGAGTTTGTCAGTCATTTCTTCCTAAGTAAATTGTAAAGTAGCACGACGAGGAAAATAATTTTCTCTGCTTCTTAGGTGGCGTTGGTGTATCCAAACAGTGACCCTGGCATGTTCTGGGTGGCCTTTTATGGCTGTTTGTTAGCTGAAGTCATCCCTGTGCCTATTGAGGTGCCACTGTCCCGACAGGT
Source organism: Tylochromis polylepis (assembly GCA_015107715.1). NCBI lineage: Eukaryota > Metazoa > Chordata > Actinopteri > Cichliformes > Cichlidae > Tylochromis > Tylochromis polylepis. Next base: position 16,729 of record VVHJ01035701.1, read on the forward strand.
AAATATACCCGTTTTCATGGCAGTTCTTCTGTGGGATTTCTGAGAAATGCTACACACGTTTAGGACCAAACTCATGCTTTATGATATTCACATTTGAGAGCCTCACCTGTATATTGTTGTTATTATTATTATTGTTGTTATTGTTATTATTATTGTTGTTATTACAATTATTATTTCTTTTAATTGTCACAGTTTTGTCTGCTTGCCTGTCCCTGTGTGTTGAAGTTTCCTGACCTAAGCCTTTTTTCATAGGATGCAGGCAGCCAGCAGATTGGCTTCCTATTGGGCAGCTGTGGTGTGAGTTTGGCGCTGACCAGTGAGGTGTGTCTCAAAGGGCTGCCCAAGACACAAAATGGAGAGATCATCCAGTTCAAAGGTCAGCAAGACTAAACTGCCTCTGCTAATGCTGTTGGCTCATCACGAATCATCTCTGAGTTTCTTTGGGAGCCATTAAATGAATGTATTGAAGAAAATGTTCAGTTTGATACTTATTGGCCCATGTAGGGTCAGAATGGGTCACTTGGAGGGCCATGGTCAGCTTCGGTTATTAGCTGGTTCACCTTTGGCTTTGAAATGTGGAGGTTGGAAGCTGGATGCTGTCATTTTATTGCAATATTAGTATAATTAGTGCAGCTGAATACATGTCCTTTTTTCCTAGTGACAGCTATAATAGTTTTTGTGTGCTCCATGTTCTTTGTGTCTGCATGTTGCAGGTTGGCCAAGGATGAAATGGGTAGTGACCGACACTAAGTACCTGACCAAACCATCCAAAGACTGGCAGCCTCACATTCCCACTGCCAACACAGACACTGCCTACATAGAGGTGGGCAGTTTAATGCACTTCTAATTTCTGCATTCTAATTTAGATTAAATCAGTTTATCTTAAGTATACTGTTAAATATTCAATTATTTATCTTCTGAAACTCGCACACTATTATTTGACTCTGATGTTAATTGTGACATGTTGTTGATCTGTCTGTGTGTGTTTGCCTGTGTGTTTCTTTCTCGCTAAAGTACAAAGCGAGTAAGGAGGGAACAGTGATGGGAGTCGCTGTGTCCAAGATCGCCATGCTGACTCACTGTCAAGCTTTGACTCAAGCCTGTAACTACTGTGAAGGTCAGAGACAACAATACACTGTATCTAACTTTGTTGACTTTAAGCTGGTGAACGCACTCATCTGTTTATGTGTTTTCTATCTTAGGGGAGACACTGGTCAATGTGTTGGACTGTAAGAAAGATATGGGCTTGTGGCATGGCGTCTTAACGGTGAGACTGGATGTTTAGCTTTCTGCTGCTGACTAGGTGCCCTTTATTACTTTGGTGTGTGGTACAGTATGTTATTGACACTCTTAGTTTATATATACTTTTTCCTTCCCTGCAGAGTGTCATGAACAGAATTCACACCATTACCGTGCCATATGCTGTCATGAAGGCCTGTCCCATGTCCTGGGTGCAAAGGGTTCACATTCACAAAGGTTGAGCCAAATGTTCTTACTTTTATACTCCACATTCTTCTAGTTTTACAATGTTTGCTTAGTTAATATGTAATTATTAAAACCAAGTATTTTACAGACTGCTAGGGTAATAATAATGTTAGAAAATAATTTTTAAAAAAGATGAAGAGAACAGTAGAGAAACGATGCTTAAGGGATTTTTCTTACCCTCTCACAGCACGCGTAGCCTTGGTGAAGTGCCGTGACCTCCACTGGGCCATGATGGCGCATAAAGAACAGAAAGACATCAACTTGTCTTCAATACGCATGCTTATAGTAGCTGATGGAGCCAACCCATGTGAGTAACTCATCCAATAAACAGTCACTATACACGGCCATTTTAAAATGTGCTGTAAGTTTAAGCTGCTTTCACATGCTTTTGTTAATGTTTTCATCCTTTGTTTATCCTCAGGGTCTGTGTCCTCGTGTGATGCTTTCCTGAATGTGTTCCAGTCTCATGGTCTGAAGCCTGAGGTCATTTGTCCGTGTGCCACCTCTCCTGAGGCCCTGACTGTGGCCATCCGCAGGTACAACGTGAACCAGACGAACAAAGAGATAAACAGAGAGACGTGTACAGGGACAGGATCTCCATTCAACATTTCATCTATTCTTAAATCAGCTTTAAAAAGTGAAGCTGTGTTCACACTGCATAGTGACAAGCGACACAGTGTTATAAGCGTTAAGCGTTCCTTAATGACTTCCAGTTAGTCACTGAGAAGTTTTAAAAAACTGGTACTTGAACACTTTTTTGCTGACTTGTTTTGTGCATCAGCAGACCTCAGCAGTTCGTTAGCTTTCTGTTGCCTCTTGTTTTTGCTCTCACCAGCTCACTTCTCTTTTTCTAGTTCAGGCTAAATTCATCTCTGTAAGAACAAAATATATACAATTACATTTAACTGTGGTGTCCTTTATTTCAAATGCATGAAATCTGTAAATATTAATAGGTATGCGGCAATTACTTGCATGTAGTATGGGTCATGAAAATGAAGAATACACTATTCAGAATAAAAAGTTAAAAGCATGTACTTTTTTCCCTTTCTTTTACCTTGTACAGGCCGGGTGCACGAGGTGCTCCGCTGCCAGCCAGGGCCATCCTGTCCATGGGCGGGCTGAGCCACGGAGTGATCCGGGTGAACACAGAAGACAAGAACTCTGCTCTGACTGTACAGGATGTGGGTCACATTATGCCTGGAGGTTAGTCACAACTGTCAGGTGTAATTGGCAGTGCAGAAGTGCAGCAGCTCTCACATCTTACTGTATGGCCTTTTTCAGAATACAGAAGCTCAAATCTACGTAATTCTAATGTTTTGACCTGTTTTTGTTTGTTTCAGCTCTGATGTGCATTGTGAAACCAGATGGACCTCCTCAGCTGTGCAAGACAGATGAGATAGGAGAGATCGTGATCAACTCACGTGCTGGAGGCACCATGTACTACGGCCTACCGGGTGTCACCAAAAACACATTTGAGGTGTGTCACGGGTTTAATGTTGTCACACAAATTACAGCTTTGCACCAACATTTACTTTTAAAATGGTAAATGTTGATGGTATAAAAGATATAACATACTGTGGCTTTTGAATTAGTGGAATGAGACATGATATGATGTTTACATCAGTCTCCGTATGTCCCCTCTTATTTCGGCTAGAATGAGGTCCGTCCCTTCTTGTTTGACCTTGTGAATTTAAAATATGAACCCACGGGAAAGGAGTACTAGTTTTAAATTACCCACTAGATGGAGCCACAGACGTCACTAAATAATTGCATTATTTCTATTTTCTCATTTACTAATAAAGTACTTCATAGACTTGATGGAATTGAAATATTGTCCCATTATCTTTATTAATAAGCCCCACTAAGTGTTTCTTTCTGGCTTATACTATGTTGTACTAATACAGCTGCAGTATTTGGTATACCCTTGAAATGCAATGGCAGAATTTTTTTTTCTGTGCTGCATTTATGACACTAGTTTTTCTAATCTGTGCTAATTTCTAGGTGATTCCAGTAAACCAAGCCGGAGCTCCTGTTGGAGAAATTCCCTTCACTCGAACTGGCCTGCTTGGATTCGTGGGACCGGTAGGTTGCACATACACAATTACAGTAGTTCCAGTACTCTGCAATTTGGATATCTGTGCTGAGTTAAATATGTCTGCTCCACAGGGTAGTCTGGTATTTGTTGTGGGGAAGATTGAGGGGCTCCTGATGGTGAGCGGACGACGGCATAATGCCGACGACCTGGTGGCCACGGCGCTAGCAGTGGAGCCTGTCAAAACAGTTTACAGGGGGAGGTGAGACACTGACAGGCCGCTGTGAACCACAGTGAGGGTTCACTGTGCTCTCAGTGTGTGTGTTCATGCATTACATTACTTCATAATGCACACTGATTAAGATTATTCAAGCGACACTCGTGTGAGCAAGGATAATTTAGTGATATTTAATTGGTAATTAGGAAAAATCCCTTCAGCATCCTGCAGCTTCTGCTGGTTACATTGTCTAGCTGTGCGTTTCCACTCAGTCTTCTGTTGGCGTCTGTGCAGGATCGCAGTGTTTTCTGTGACGGTGTTTTATGATGAGAGGATAGTGATTGTGGCAGAGCAAAGGCCCGATGCCAGCGAAGAAGACAGCTTCCAGTGGATGAGTCGAGTGCTGCAGGTGAATCACACATCTGCTCATGTCATCCTGATTGACTTTATTTGAATACGCTACTTTTATGCTACTTTTTTCTTTTATTGTCATTGTACACTGCTCAAAAAATAAAGGGAACACTTAACAACACAATGTAACTCCAAGTCAGTCACACTTCTGTGAAATCAAACTGTCCACTTAGGAAGCAACACTGACTGACAATCAGTTTCACATGCTGTTGTGCAAATGGAATAGACAACAGGTGGAAATTATAGGCAATTAGCAAGACATCCCCAATAAAGGAGTGATTCTGCAGGGGGTGACCACAGACCACTTCTCAGTACCCTATGCTTTCTGGATGATGTTTTGGTCACTTTTGAATGCTGCTGGTGATTTCACTCTAGTGGTAGCATGAGACGGAGTCTACAACCCACACAAGTGGCTCAGGTAGTGCAGCTCATCCAGGATGGCACATCAATGCGAGCTGTGGCAAGAAGGTTTGCTGTGTCTGTCAGCGTAGTGTCCAGAGCATGGAGGTGCTACGAGGAGACAGGCCAGTACATCAGGAGACGTGGAGGAGGCCGTAGGAGGGCGACAACCCAGCAGCAGGACCGCTACCTCCACCTTTGTGCAAGGAGGAACAG
>VVHJ01035702.1:0-14783 GCA_015107715.1 Tylochromis polylepis
AGCATGTTTGGAGTGTGTAGTTAGTGTTATCGATAGTTTTGTTTTGTGTGTCAGAACAATGAGGCGACTGCTGAATGTCACAGGTGCTGCCAAAAAGCCACCAAAGGCAGATTACATGGTAAACGCTGTCTCCAGGTGGAAAACAGAAGTGATACCCCTCCTACTGTCAGGCCTGCAGGTATCAGGATTGTGATGTGCTCCTCTGTCTTTTGGAGTGGCACAAATAATTTGTGTGACTTCTTATTTGATGCAGAATGCTTGATTGTTCTGTAAATAGTTTTAAATGGTTATTTAAAAAATACCTTGGCTGTATTTTTTGGTAAATAGCTGCAAATGACTTTGTTGTTTACAAAACTTGTGCATAGATTTTTTAATTTAAATTTATATTTACATTTCAAGTATAAAATGATTTGTTAAACATGTTTGTGGTTGTTACAGTAAAAAATATGACTTTTTCTACTCTGATTTAATGTTTTTAGTCTGATTTTAGCTCAACTGTGTTAATAAAGTATGCCAAAATGAAAAAAATAACTGTAAATACAGACATGAGGTTGTGCTGAAAAGAATGATGCCAAACAAGGCGAGGTAAATAGTTTTTAAATGTGAAATATAGAGGTAAAATAAAAAGTAGTCAAAAACAGCCAATTATACCCTGGACCCCAGGGGGTTAAACATTTTTTTAAAGTAACGCAATAGTTACTTTTCCAAGTAATTAGTTACTTTTATAATATTGTAACTCTGTTACTAACTCGGTTACTTTTTTAAAGTAGTAACTATAACTAATTACTTTTTCAAAGTAACTTGCCCAACACTGCTCACAGACTGCTGTTATACTTGTGGTAGAATGGGAGGCAGAGCCTTCGGAGATAATATATTTAAAGCCACAAAGTTGGTAGTGAAAAAAAAAAAAAGAAAAGCAGTTTTTCCTCCCCACTGTCACCAAGTGCTTGCTCATATGGTTGTCTGATTGTTGGAGTTTTCTCTGTGTTATTGTACCTTACAATATAAAGCGCCTTGAGGTTCTCCAAAGTTGCTTTAAAAAGGACATCTGACTGCAAGTGGTCAGAGACATTTGTGCCATCTTCGAAGCAACCATTTCGAAGGCAATGAGATCAGGCAATGAGTTTATTGTAAACAGCTGCAGTGCTTTAAATTGGTCTCTTGTCTTTACAGATCTTCCTAGCAGCAATCGCATTTCTGCACTGAGACAAACAGGAAGTAAAAATTAATCTGTTTTCACATCAAGACAATTTAAAATAATCTATCTACTGTGCATCAGATATTACCATAGTGCCATCTTTTACCAGACCAAAAGATTGTTATGATCAGAATTTCATAATGCACAGAAGTATGTTTTCACCTATACTGAATGACAGAAAGGTTGATTCAGAGTGAGATGGGATTATGGGAAAATAATGTGTGCTTTTGTGCACCCCAGTCTTCTTGTCCTAACTCATTTCACAGACAAAATTTCACCACTTCCCACTCTTTCAAGGTGATATATACAAATGAATAGATAGAAAGATAAATAAATAACTCCCCCTTCTAATCATAAAACTGCATTGACCAAAAGCATTAAATTTTAGAGTCGTAATTGCTTTTAGGGTTTTTTTTAACCATTAAAAGGGCCTGGACAAGATATTTGTATATGCACACACACACACACACACAAATATGCAGCGCATACACACACACAGATAGGTTGGCCTGGAGCAACATAATAATGCAAAGTGGAAAAACATGAGTCTGGCTGCTGAGCGTGAAAAAAGATGTCTTCAAATGAATAGAGTAAACCACGGCAAATGAAGAGATGCATCAAGGTGGAGGAGGATGACTGAGAGATGAATGGAAGCAAAAGGGTGAAACAGGGAGAGGCTGATTTGCGTAATCCCATCGTGGAAATTGACTTTTAAATGCAATATTCAATTTTCGCACTCCTGGAAGTGAGAGCGAGAGAGAGCCTGGCTTTTTTGGTTAATGATAATAACAAAATAATGTACTTGAGACATAAAAGCAAATAGAGAAATGAGAATGGGCGAGCTTTGGAAGGCAGAGACACATTTCTGTAGCGCGCAAACAAAGTGCGACAGCCTTCACTAACAAGGCTGAGAGAATTAGTTCCACCTTGGCCTTTCAGGTTTTACAGTCAGAACACGAAAAATACTGAATTTCAATAGGAGTACAACAGTTACCACAGATATTCAGAATGGGTGATAGTCTAAGAATGGAACCAATATTGGTCTGTGTGTATTGCTGGCTATTCACGGTTAAAGCTCTGAAAGGCGCGTGGAATAAATCTATTCAAGGTGATGCAAAGGGCTGGGTAAAAAAATCCAAAACTCTCTTTGTGTGAGCTGAACAATAATCTCTTCTAAAATATATTCAGCTACTAAAAGTAAAACATAATCACTCTTAAATTACCAGTGTAACTTTCTAAACACCCAGTGAGCACTGATTACTGTTTAGATGGTGTGTGTGTGTGCAGCACAGTGTAATTCCTGCTGGTGGACAGTTATTATGTATAGGCCAGAAAATTCAGTTTGATAACATAGTAACACTTGGAGTAATTGTTATATGTCATTTTTTTTATTAATGTTTATGGAAATAAATCCATCAAGAGTGTATAATATCTTGATTAATGTAATAATGATGTGTACATGTTAAAGTGCCAAAGCTCAGATTAGCAGAACACAGGAGAGCACAACGCAACAGAAGAGAAAAAAATCAAAATGGGATGTTTTTTGATACGTTTCTTGAGCAATATGTGCTACAAGAACTTTGATTATTAAAGTCTGGAACTCTACAAGACGGACACAAAACCATTCTTTTGAAAGCTTTTTTTTTTTTTAAATGTTATTATGGGGGTTGAAACCATTTGCAGATAGAAATATTTTATCACAGGGTAACATGTGATCAGTTATAAAAGTTTTCTCAACTATTTACTCTTTCCTCTGATGCTACGTCCACACTGGGGAAAAAAGTGGTTGGAGACCCACGACTATGACAAAAATTTGGAATAAACTTGCACTCTCATTGTCTCAGAAATGGTTACTTTGAAGACAGAGACGAGGTCTGTGATCACTCACAGCCAAGTGCCATCTTTTAAGCAACTTTGGAGCATTATAATGCCAATAAGATGTTGATAAGATGGAGTCTGCCTGCTCTCAGTCTGCCATAAATATGCAATAGCATCGGGGTCAATGTAGTTGTTGCAAGATATTTAACTGCAAAATGACATAGAAATATACCCAGAATACTACCAGTTAGCGACCAATTTAGTTGAATCCCCTATTGCAACAAGACAACTATGACAATCTGTCTGCAATTATAAATTAGACAGCAAATACTTGCAAACCTTCACCAAACCCAAGAGAATAACTGCAGAATATTGTTTGGGAAAAGGTTGCCTGATACCAGACGACCTGTGCAAATAGTCACTAGAACTACTTGCTATCAGTTGCCAAATGTGAAAACTTAAATGCAAATCACCAGCCTACCACCAGTTTTTCCAAACACAAACAGGTTGCCTTTCTATTTTTACTCTTGTGTTACAGAGCCATAAGAATGTGGACCAAAAAAAAGAGTTGAAAACACTGAAAAAATATATGTATTTATAAGGTCAAAGTAATTTATCAATCGAATACTTTATTTAACACTCATTGTGCAATTAATGCCAGGCTAGAACAGCAACAGCATATTAAACAATAAAAACTATCAATACACTGCAGTCAAATCAATCAGGAGGGTAATGAGGTCAATTGTTTCTTTAGGGCTAAATTGAAATGGAAATACTTTATTTTTAATAAAGTAATATGCATTTACACAGCAGCAATTCAATCTTCTGCCAATCCTGAAAGCCTGAACAACTGCCAATATGCACATGCAGAGTGGGCTATGTGGAAATGTCATGTACCCCATAGAAGATGGTGTGTTTTAGATTTCCACCATCACTAAAAAATTGAGTTCAGTTCAATTTTATTCATATAGCACCAAATGACACCAATAGTCACCTCATGGTGCTTTATATTGTAAGGTATATAGTAAAGACACTACAGTAATACATTAATATTACTGTAAATATTAATAGAAGCAATAAACAATAAAATAAAATAGATGCTTTAGAGAAACTTACATATTTTCTATATTTGCTCAAATCTTTGGAAAGTATTCTCTGGCAATAAAAAATTGCAGCTTTTATACAGATCAACCTGTACAAAAGTGAAAAAAAAAACCCCACAACATATGAAAACAATCTTAGTGTCTGGTCAGGACATCTATTCACTAGAGAGGCGATCTCAAGTGGATAATATTAACCTCTGACTTTGTGCTCTCCGGGTCAATCACTGCAATGAGAGGGGAAAAGAAAAGAAGTAGCAGCAGCTTCTTATTTAGGTCTGTCAGATGGTGATCTTTACCGCCTACTCGGGCCTGGGTGCATAAATGCAGTGTCACGAGACACAAAACTGGCTATGACTAAATTTAGAGGAGAAGATAATTCCACCAATAAATACCTGGTATCATCACTTTCCAGTGAAATTCAGGTGTCTCCAAGTATGGTTATTTTGAAGCTTTCAATATACTTGAAGGACTGCATGCTCTTTCATGTCCTAAGAAAATTTCACCACTTGCTAGGCTCACAAAAATCCTTTCAAAACATAACAGAGTGAAACAAAAGCACATTATCATTAAGTTTAACACAAGCCAGCTTTCTTTATTCCTTAAAACATGGTGTGTTAGGCTCTGTTTAAATAATGAGTTTCAGAGATCAACTGTGCCAAGGATAAATGCAGAAAACATTCCTGCTGTTTGCCTTCATTATTAACTAATCATTTAGATTAACTGTAAAAAGTGGCCATCAGAGTCTCCGAAACAAAGTTTGCAGCACTATTACCTAAACAGCTCGGTGCCAAATATCCTACCATGTTGAGAGAAAAACCCACGCATAGCATAGAATTTATTTTCTAAAGAGAAACATCTGATTCAGTTCAGTTTTCATTCAACTAAAAAATGTTTCATCATGCATTTATCCAACCCATGCCTCCAAGGGCATGTTGTCAATTCAGTCTTGAGATTAATGGATACCAAAGTATGATGCACAGGTGTGTTTTATGCAGTCTCAAAGTTAATTAGACATTCTTGAAAATTAACCCAACAAAAAAGGGTGTATCTTCGTGCTTTTGAAGCAGCCATAATGGAATAGATGGCCTGCTGAAAGATGTTGCTGCAGCACTAACACCTAAACACAGGTGTGCTTTTGGCACTGGTCTCGCTCTCACACACACACACACGCACACACACACACAAACACATGCTCACAAACACACACATACTGGTCCCATAGCTCTAGCTCTAATCAGTGTGTTTATACAGAGTGTCAAGGAAGCTGGGTAGCTCTGACAAAAAGCACCAAGCTAAATGAGGAATGCGAAGACAACTCGCCATAGCGTAGACCTCATCGTCCTCCCTCATAACTACACACGCACACATACATACATGTATGCACACACACACTAACTCACAGAGTTGTCTACGGCCGGTCACTGACGAGGACTGATAGAGTGAACGGAGATGAGGACAGAGGAGTCAAACAATGGAGTGAAATATGAAGACAAGAGGAAACAGAGAGCCAAAATAAGAGAGGAGGAAGCAGAGGGATGGAGCACAGGATGAAGATGACAGATATTAAAACAGCCAGAACACATGGAGAGAGCTTTCCCTTCCTGAGAGCTAATATACAGAGATTAGTGGGGGGTGGGGAAAAAAAGATGGGGGAGACTTTCTTGAAACAAAAAGAAACAAAAGAAACTGCATAAAGATAGCAAATTCTTTAAACCCTAAACGAGTTTTATAAGTTAGTATTTACTCTCTTCGTGATTCCCACATTTTAAAAAGAGACTTGATGCAAAAAATCCAAAAGAAAAAATAAACTTCATTTGATTTAACTGAGTTCATTTTAGGCTGATATCACTGCTAATAAAGTACTTAAAGAATATAAATTACTACTACTGCAGTAAAATCCCTTTCGAGACATCTGTAAAAATAAGGCCTCTTCCACCTCACTCCCAGCCAACAAATAAAGGTATAACTGATGTGCCACGAGCTGCCAGTTAGAGGTTGTTTTATGTCACTGTTTTTACCAGTTGTATAAGCTTCGTAGGGGACTAGAGGTAAATTTGAGACAAGCTGAGAATGTATATTTTTTTCCTGTCATTGTGCTCACTGCACACAGCTACACACATCCAGACGCCATGTGCACACACTTTCAAATCCAGGCAGAAAAACACAAACGCAACCCCGGCCCTCTTCCACTATGTGTGGGTGGGGGGGAAGGAAGGTGGGGGAAACTAATATTTCTCTTGAGAGAGATTGATGTGATCTGTTCAGCACTTCATTGTTTGAGGATGATTTGAGCGAACAGCCCGTTCTCAGTGGACCTGGTCGTCTGTGTATTTATGTGTGTGTGTGTGTGTGTGTGTGTGTGTGTGTGTGTGTGTGTGTGTGTGTGTGTGTGTGTGTCAATAGCAGACCGTGAGCATTAAGGAAAGAAATTGCTCTATTATTTTAGCGACTGCAACAAATCAGTTGGTTCACCTTTGTCCCTCTCAATTGTTGGAGTGAACATGGACAAACTCAGCTAGCACACATGGGACTGGCTGCGTGTTCGTGCACTGCATAAGCCCAGCCAAGTGAATAGACCCTTTCACATCTACAGATAAAGGGATGAAGGGTAATAAAATGTGTATACTTTATTCGCTTGTACACTTGGGTTGTCCTTTCATGCTATTCATCCGAGCCATCTCTGAGGGAATCAGCAACATGCTGACACTCACGACAAATTACCAAGCTAAAGGCCTGAATACAATAGAAAAACTTTACTCCAAGTGCTGCTTGATCGGTTTGTTTGGGGGCACTCCCACTATTTAATAGTAACAGACATCCTATTGGCCACTCACAGAAGCAATGCAGTGATTTGAGTCACTGCAGCAGAGCACAGTATGACTTAAATCAGTAATGCTTTTGTCTTGGTAACCCCTATGTTCGCTGTTAATGTCAGTTTTGTCAATTTTCAGAGATACATCAATAAAGTGCCCAAATGGTACAATGTAAAAGTAGTGGTTTGACTTCATACAACTAAAAAACATATAATTATTGAAGTTCAAAGTACAGTGCCTGCTGTAATGCCCCCCGTAGTCCAAAGTAGCACAAAGCTTATCTTTGGCAACAAAGCTAGCGCCGTAATAGTACGGCCAGTTTTGCCAATAAATTAAGATTCAGAACATTCTGAACTAAAATTTATCAACTGGGCTGGCTCTGAAAATGCACAGAAGAAAATCAGTGCCACTGCAAAAAATAAATAAATAAAATGGCATAGTCATGATTTTGTTTTTCAGATTTCTGCGGAAAAAAAAGTCACAACCCAAAAACATGTTTTCGTGGCCCTGATCCCTTTCCAAGAAAAAGTTCAGAATTATGAGATTAAAGCCTGGAACATCCACAAGCAACTGGCTGTCAGCTGCATTTCCTCGAGATTTTGATTATTTAGAGACCAAAAAACCCTGTGACCTGTCCAGGGTGTACCTTACATTTTGCCAATGGTGGCTTGAATAGGTTCCAGCACAGCCCATAAGCCCCCATTGAATAAACGGAAGAAAATGGATGGTTGGATGGAAATGGATGAATGGATGGATGGATGGATGAAAAATTTCTGCTAAACGTCTAGCAGAATATGATTAAGGGGCAGCTTTACTAAACCTGCTTTCTACAAGTCTCAGTCTGTCTCCACTACATAGAAGTAAACTGCTGCTTGATTAGTTCCAGTGGTCAAACGAAGGGATAACTAGGGGTGACCGGCAGCCACCCAAACAAATAGTTATGCTAGATAGTAGCTCCGCACTTAATCATAGAACTGTGGTTACATACAGCAACCACAAATTTTTTGGCAGAATTTTTTGTTGGAATTATTTATCTACATCCACGTCACCCACACAGACACATTTTAGCTCACCAAGAACCCAGTGAATTCCAGTTATCTTATAAACTTTATGCAAAAAATTATATATAAAACCTAGAGTGACAATGTAACTATTGATTGGTAGATGAATGAGGAGCAGGCTAAATATGTTGAGCTTTCTGAATTACTGCTAGAAACACAAAAAACAGGTTTTCATCAAAGGTCAGCTTACTCAACTGTCAGGGTCAACTTGATAAATGGTATCATGAAAGAGAGCAGAGACTATGCACAGCCCTGTGTTGTCTCTGCAAAAAAAGAGGTTTGCAGGGTTGGTCTCTCCTGCACAAACTGCATTGTAGTCACACTAACTCTCTCAGTGCAGCAAATGATTCATTCTTCTCATTCATGTCAGGTGAAAACATGCAAATAATATGTGTTATTGACTATCAACCTTCAACATTGCCTCTGCACAGTTACATCTCACTGCAAACTGTTTCTACACGTTAACTGGGTTTTTAAAATACTAGGCTAAAGTGTTGTAGACATGGCATCATATCTGTTTTGCATTAAACAAAGGTAATTAAAGACTGAAATCAACTGAGAGAGATGTTTAGGCAGAGCTGAACATGATTTTGAAAGAGCACTTATGAGTGTTTAGATGTTCAAAGATAAGTGGGGGGGATTAAGTGCATGGTTGTGTTTATGAACACTGCATAATTCACTGGTAAATTGGATGCAGTTGCTGGATGTTTTGTGTGACATTCAAGATAGCACATTTGCCTGCTGATATTATTAACCAGTCAAAGAGTTATCTGAAAGTTTCCTAAAGCATGTAGCATTCATTTATAAGGAGTAAAACCAGAAATGCATGAAGCAAATAAAAAAATGATAGTAAAACATACATGGAGGAGTGGGAAAGAGGCAAATACAATATGTAAATACAGTAAAGCCGTGACAACAAATACTGAATGGGTTAGCACCGCTTTCTAGAGGCTTCGCTAAGTTTGTTGTTTCTTTTGTTTTGCCCTTTTCTGTCTTCTCTTTATGTGCTAAACAATACCTTTATCTTTGTCTTTTATTTTATCACCTCTCATTGTTCGTGACCACAGTAGCATGGCAGTCAAGTTTGCTGCTGCGGCATGTTAAGAACAAAACACGGTTCATTCTCTAGTCTCTGTGGCACACCAGTCATTCAACTGGATGGGACAACACCGTGTGAAAGCACTGTTAATGAACAACAAGTAACAAAAGAGAGTGCTGTGGTTTTTACAAATCAGTAACCAAATGAGGCAAGGCATGAATTGAATTAAGCTTTCTTTTAAGGTGGTGTGCAAACAGGGGAAGATGGTAAATAGTGAGGCAAATACCAACTGTGAATGTGTTTGTGAAATATCAGGTTATATTTAGCCAAGATATTTCTCTGAAAGACAAGAGGAGCTGTTTTGTTATGGTTCTCTACACTGGATTTAACATTAACACAAGTTGTGCATGTCTTTGTTAGTTTAATATTCACATCACTGTGGCTCATGACTGTTATTATAGATATAATTAACTTAAAACATTCACAAGTTGAACTCTTAAAAAAAAGAATTATTCTCTGCTGCACTCTCCTCTCAAGTACTTTAACGTCCTGCACCGAAAGTGCAACAGAAACTTCATTTATCTGCACTAAATGAAACTGACATCAGATTTGTTAGCACTTTGAAAGAAATGTAAAATGGGATGTGCCACTTCCCGTCAGCGTCTTTATGAAATGTGCTTATGATGCTTCGTAATGCCTTATGAGCCGCACTTCAGGCGAAGTGTTGCTACTTTGTTCTTTTCTCAGATGTGTCACGTTAATGAGAAGCGTCAGGTTCCATCAAGCAGAAGAGGACAGGTCCACATTACAGATGCATACATCACTGCTCTCATTTCAATGTAATAACACCTGTCAGGCCTGATGATGGGGGAGCAATGATGGCTTAGTCTCAGAGCAATACGCCCACACTCTCATGCATGTTGTCACACATGTGCTGATACGCACATAAAATAATCAAATAAACAAAACACATGTTTTTGTATATTATTTGGAGGATCAAGGGAATAGCGAGCATTTCGTGTTTAGGCGTATTCATCTGCCCATCGTACATTATATTAGATTTGAAACCCAGAGTGTTGTCCAACTCCATTATGATCACATATTCAGTCTGTAATGGTGATTATATTTTGTATTACTCTCTGAGTAAGCAGGGCAAAGGATAAACTACTGGTATAGTACTGACTATAGTTTTATATTCACAAAATCCTAAAAAACAAAAACAAGCTGTTGACGACTCACCAGTGGGTTGCACCAATTAGATGGCATGGGTTTAGCCTTGACTTCCAAACACTGTGCATTGAACAGTGTTTTGGGAAGTTTGTTTTGTGATAAGGATTCTTTGTGTTAAGGATTACACAGTGCTTCACAACAAAATTTTAAAAGATTTAAAAAGGAAATACAAATATTAAAGCACAACAATAAAATTTTAAAAAGCAAAGCAAGCGCATGCAAAAAAAGTCTTGAGTTGCTCTTTAAAATTTTCAGTAGCATCCATCTATCTCAAATATAACTGCAGTGCATTCCATAGTTTAGAGGCCACAACCTCCTTTACTCTCCTTTAGTTTTCACATGTCATCACATGGAAGCAAGCCTAAATAAAATTCTGACATGCACATCGTTGTTGTAGTGTCACATAAATGCTGGACTGATTGGTGACAGCTACAAAAAATGTGCAACCTCTTTTTGTTTTCACATCAGGTTTTATTTGTACCAGTAGCATTTATTAAGAGTCAAGCATTAATCAGCAAATAATGCTGGCTCGAATGTCATCACATGATCAAACTGTGGGACGGTAGTTATGCTAAGGTTTAGAACTGATACATGGAGTAGGAGTAACAAATACTTAAATAAGAGAATTTAAGAGGCCTAAAAGACATATTTGTGATGACTACAAACTAATTTGTTCAGCAGAGGGGCCTAATAAATACAGTACTGTGTAAAGGTTTTAGGCAGGTGAGAAAAAATGCTGTAAACAAAGAATGCTTTCAAAAATGGAAGTGTTAATCATTTATTTTCATCAATCAACAAAATGCAGTGAATGAACAAAAGAGAAATCTAAATCAAATCAATATCTGGTGTGACCACCCTTTGCCTTCAAAACAGCATCAGTTCTTCTAGGTACACTTGCACACAGTTTTTGAAGGAACTTGGCTGGTAGGTTGTTCCAAACATCTTGGAGAACTAACCACAGATCCTCTGTGGATGTAGGCTTCCTCACATCCTTCTGTCTCTTCATGTAATTCCAGAAACACTTGATGATGTTGAGATCAGGGCTCTGTGTGGGCCGCACCATCACTTCCAGTACTTCTTTTTCTTCTTTACAGTGAAGATAGTTCTTAGTTCTGACTTTGGCTGTATGTTTGGGGTCGTTGTCCTGCTGCAGAATGCATTTGGGGCCAATAAACAATCATTTATATTTCTGAAAGCATTCTTTGTTTACAGCATTTTTTCACATCTGCCTAAAACTTTTGCACAGTACTGTATATGGTTGCAATCTGTATCAGTATATGACTGTCAACGAGCAGCTAATGCGTGGTCAAATGGAAAAATGCTGTGTCTTTGCTAAACTTTATTTAACAAAGTTTGAGAGAAATGTAATAAAGTAATGGGCTTCTGCTTCATTTTAAGTTTTATTACAATTGTTTGGCTTTGTTGCCAAAGTTCTTAATGGGCCTTTGGTAGACATGTCTCACAGCGTTCTCACGGTGTACTCTTTTTGACTGAGTAATTAAAAATCTTGAAATCTTTCTCGTAGGATTTTTAAAATTAATTCAGGACAGCCCAACTGTGTTATACCACCCAACCAATATGTTACTTCCAAGTTCTGGAAGAGGACTGGAACTTTTTAAGTAACAGTTGTACTTAAAAAGTAACATAGCAGGCAGGATCACGCTGTGAAAGACAAGTCACAGTCCAGTTAGAATTGCTTATTTAATGAGCATACCTTGGTTTGCTCTTTGGTGTGCTTTCCATCACTGGAAACATTTATTATACATCTTTTTTTTAAACAAACAAGGAAAAGCGGTGATCTAAGACTCCAACAAGTAAATGGCAAGTTTAATAATGTGCACACATTTCAAGTGGTATTAGCTGTCTCTGCCATGTGTTTAAAAAATCGTCAAATCATCATATGCTTCATTATTAAAAGATCAGATCTTGCTGCGGTAAGCTGAAATGAAGTAAATGGAATAAAACAGAGTTGGTTTGCTAATGGACTTCGTACTGTGGCACATTGCTTCATAACAGTCATTCAATGCTTGATGCTGTCACGGGTTTTAAGCTTTTAAACAGGCTGTGTGCACCAGGAAATAAAACCTCCTTCAGAAACATCAGAAACCAGTAAAATGTGTGCAGCACTCCCTAGAAGAGTGGTAATGCATGCACACTCACACCTCGCACACATAAGCAGGAGCATACAGCAGGAGCAGTAGAACAAGACATTACCATAAATTCATTAGAGTGGTTGGGCAGCATTTATAAACATGTAGAGATGTTGTTTACAATATCTGACTGGATGGATTACATGTCCACACAGCCTAGTGTAGGAAATACTCCCAGTATACTCACTGTTTACACTGGAGGAGAGAGGGAAGAAAAAGAGAGAAAGGGGTTTGAGTACATCGCTCCACAAGGTCCCTGAGTGGCATGTTTTACAGAGCGAAATAAACATCCAATAAAATAAACACCCCCTCAGCTGTGCACCGCTGCACACCGCTGCCATGTTCTGCACTGAGACAGCACAAAGTGACCTTTGTGTGCATCTAAACGACATGTAGGTATACGTGCCTGGGTGTCCACAGGTGGGAGAGGAGAGGAGAGTACATCAGAGTACAAAAACAAAATGTTTATTAATCCATAAAAAACAGACAAAGAGTCTGTTAGTATTAATGCACTAATGTGGTGCAAAAATATAAAGGTAGACTCACTTTTTTTAAAATAAATGTATTGATGGTATTTTAAAAAACAATAATAAATCAGTTTGCGGATGAACTGATTTATCCAGTTCATCAGGAGTTTGCGTTTTCTCCCCGTGTCTCCGGATACTCCAGCTTTCTCCTAAAGACATGTAAGTGTCTTTAGGATCCTAAATTGGCCATAGGTATGAATGTGAGGGGTTGTCCATCTCTCTGTGTTAGCCCTGCAAAGTGGAAGAAAATGCATGGATGCTAATCAGTGAATGTCTCTGTGTGTCTGTTTGTACAAGGTTAAAAAAAAATTTTGCTTTTCGAGAAATGTTTTGTTTTTGGTTTTTTTCTTGGTGAGATTAATAGTACTCTCATATCCACATTGTGATGGAGCTGGATCAAGCTAAGTAGTCTGAACCAGCAGTTTCAAACAGCAAGTAACTGCTGACGCTGACCTCTGCTAGGGGCCTGTGGTAACAGCAGGACTGAGATATTACTGGTCTGATTCAAAAACTATAATGTGCCATTGTAACACTTGAGTTTACATTTGGTTCCACCTGCTGCTTCCAAAGCTTGTCCTAAACTCTGCCGTAAGCTAGTTTTATGCCATATTTGGCTATCTGAATTCTTTTCTTTTTTATTTATATATATGGTATGTGGCTGCTTTTCATATCTGAAATCTGAGTATGAACACAACAACAGGTAAAGTGTATACCATTAGTAATTTTTATTTTTTATTTTTTATTTTTTTTTGCCTGTCCCATTTGGTACTTTAGCAATCAGAATTGTTGTCTGAAGGCCAAAAAAGATGCCCAACAGATTTATTTTTTCAAGTGGATCATTATGGCTATGCCATATTGGTCTACTTGATTGATCTTTATTTATTTATTTGTTTTATTTTATTTTAGGTTATCACAAACTGGACTGGACAAGACTGGGGGATAGGAAAGAAAGAAAGAAAGAAAGAAAGAAAGAAAGAAAGAAAGAAAGAAAGAGAACACCAAAAACTCCACTGGATCACCTGCTGAAAGAAAAAAAGAGAAAGCAAGCAAAAAGAGAGCAACAAAACAGGGAGACCACAGCAACAACCTAGATAAGCATAAGCAACATTAAATACTAAATATCGAATGTTCCTGGACAGCACGCAAGACCGACAGCGCACAACATGTCCTGAGGCAGCCAAGGAAGATATAGCCTGTGTCTGTGAGCACCCGTGTGCACACCTGTGTGCGTGAGCACGCTTGTATTCAGAAGGTTTCTCCATGTAACTGTCTGCTAGAGGGTGTGGGGAGCCATAGCCCTGCCCCTGAGGGTATGAAGCAGGCATGGAGGAGATCCAGGCCACAGACATCCAGAGGCCCCCCAGAGCGTGAGAGCCCAAGGAGGACCACCAGAGGGGCAGCCGCGCCACCCTCTTGGAAGGAGCTGAGGAGAGCCCAAGATGCGAGGTCACCCAGCAGCCACGGTGCAGAAGCCACAGGGGGCTGCGGTGACGAGCCCGCTGGCTCTGCCGGCAGCCAGCCGCGCCACAGCGGACCGAGCCCTGGGCCCAGAGACAGACAGACCACCCCCGGTCCTGCAGTAGCAGGGAGGCCCAGCGTCCCAGACCCCGACCAGACTGCCAGCTCCTCCTCCCAGCCCCCCGCCCCCAACGGCGTACAGTGAACGGGGGTGTGAAGACCCTATACCCACTGCAGAGGAAACTACACCCACCCCATCATCCACTCATCTCTCAGACTACATGAGACAATAGACACCCAGGTTGAGTTCGTTCTCCACCTCTCCTATATCTCTCCCCCACCTGCAGAGTGGACTCCTGGAGAGCAGAGACCTCCTGCGAGGATGT
>VVHJ01035703.1:0-16417 GCA_015107715.1 Tylochromis polylepis
GTGCCATCCTGGATGAGCTGCACCACCTGAGCCACTTGTGTGGGTTGTAGACTCCGTCTCATGCTACCACTAGAGTGAAATCACCACCAGCATTCAAAAGTGACCAAAACATCAGCCAGAAAGCATAGGTACTGAGAAGTGGTCTGTGGTCACCACCTGCAGAACCACTCCTTTATTGGGGATGTCTTGCTCATTGCCTATAATTTCCACCTGTTGTCTATTCCATTTGCACAACAGCATGTGAAACTGATTGTCAGTCAGTGTTGCTTCCTAAGAGGACAGTTTGATTTCACAGAAGTGTGACTGACTTGGAGTTACATTGTGTTGTTTAAGTGTTCCCTTTATTTTTTTGAGCAGTGTATATAACTGGACTACATCTGGACTTTGAGCAGCATTTAACACAACGCTTTAATTTTTAAGGCTTTTATTTTGAAAACTTACAACAGACGCGTGCACTGTGTCCGTTAGCTTCACGCGGCGCTCCTCATCCTCCTCCTCCTCCGTGACATCCCTGTTTCTGTCAAATCCAAGAATGCGCGAGTTCCACCTTCGGTAGAAATAGAAGAGTTAGAGACCTGCTTTATGTTACAGTACGATGAAAGTATGAGGATAAAGAGATAAAGAAAAGCTTCCGGTTTAAGGTTAGTAACGGTCATTTTTGTTAATTTGCTTGACAACGCGGAAATCGGCCAGATGTTTATGGTGACAGATGTTGCTAGCTTAGCTTAGCTTAGTCTGCTAACGTATACTTTGTACAGATCATTTAAATAAAGCTAATTTTTAATTAATTGTCCTCTGTACCGATGGCACTCATTATAATTTAAAGCGTTTATGTTATATCCGGACAAATGGGACCTCTTTAATATGTAGATCATCTGGAAGTGGAGGGCACAAGTGCAGCACGTTGGCCTTTATGCCAGATTTTAGACGGGGGTCAGTGTAAATACTGACGTAAACTTCCTTTTATCTTTACGAATATTACCTGTGAGGACATACAATGAGTAAAGAAAGGGATTCATCAATTTTTTGTTATGCATTTTTTTATAATAAGCTCAAATAAAGCGCATTTGACATCGTTTTGCCAAATGAATGGTGCACTCGTGTAGATTAGAGATTACAAGATTATTTTCTCCTTCTTTAGACCAACACCAAATGTTAAGTGTCGAGAGCATTTTACATACAGCCCATTTTTATGGAGTCCCTTAAGATAGAATTGTTTTTAATCTAGTGTAAATCAAGTTATTTATCTTTTGAGAGCAGGTTATTGTGCACACAAGTTACACAACGGTTTTTTATCTTGTGCAGACAAGTTATTCATCTCTTCGAGCAAGTGATTATCTTAAGCAAACAAGTAATAAGATAAAAAAAAATATCACCTTACAGGACTTAATAGTCTCCATATATTTACTGTAGTACGTGTTTATATTTGCTGTTTCTCTGTATATAGGATGTATAAATAACGTAAGTGGCTTTGCTTTAATGGTGAATATTTTGAGAAACTCACAATTGTTACCTCTCATTTGACATTTCATGGACTGATTTTGGTAAACGGGGTCTATCTTTTAACCTAATTTTAAACGACGGGTGGCTGGCTGAGCTGGAGGTGACAGAGTTGTTAAGATTTTTATTGGGAGTGATGGAACGGATTAGAAATGAGTACATCAGAGGGACAGCTCAGGTTGAGTGTTTGGAGATAAAGTTAGGGGTTAGGCCGAGATGGTTTGGGAATGTGCAGAGGAGGAATAGTGGATATACTGGACAAAGGATGTTGAAGATGGAGCTGCCGGGCAGGAGGAAAAGAGGAATACTTAAAAGGAATTTCCATGGGTGTAGTGAAGGAAATTTGTTGTGACAGAGGAGGATGGTAAGGATAGGGGGAGATGGAGGCAGGTGATTGGCTGTAGTGACCCTAAAGGGAGCAGCTGAAGTAACCCTAATCAAAAAGGTGGATCACTTCTCACTGGGGTATGTTTTACTAATGATAGGAGATCAATAATAATGATGTCACCACCCCATAACCAATCAGTTCTTGGGACCTCAGTGGACCAGTAGTAAGAGGTTCTGAAGTTTGGCTTTCTCAGATGATCAGCAGTCAAGAAACACAGATTTGTAGGAATTACTTACTTCATGCCTTTTCCCTGTTTTCTGAAAGCTAGTTTAAAACATTTTTACTGTTCTCTTGCTCTAAAGAAAGGAACTGTGTTTGGACCTTTTATATAAAATTTGCAAGTATGCTAAGCTTTCTTACTGGTTTAAATGTGTTGTACATATTTATTTTTTACTTGCTCTCAGACTCTTTAACACCACCTCTGATGCAGCTGATAGAATAAGGTTGAAACTGTGTCATGCACAGCAAACAATGTAGCCTGCTAATTTAATGAAATACTCAGAAACCCCTCCTCTACCAGTGTTTATGATACTGATAAATCTGTTAACTTTACACAGTCAGCATTTTTATAGTCTTGAACTTTTCCAGTCATACTGACTCATCTTTGTCAAATCTGCTGCCAGTAAACTGATCCATGCTGTAACGCTGCCTCTTTCATGTGAATGTGCTCATAGCTAGATTGATAAACTCTGGCTTTACTTACATAGTTCGTGACCACTTCTGTGCATCCTTACCCTAACATCAGCCTGACACCTGATGTTGGAGTTAGGGAAGCCACATAATGGAAAAGATGCCCTTGGTTTGTTAAACTTTTATTGTAATACCAGTAGATGTTAAGGTTAAAACTAGCCCAAAATATTAACCAGTATCACCATTTCACAGGTAGAAAGCACATAAGAAGAAATATCAGTCCTGCGATTCACTACTTAGAAACTTTGTCTCTCCATAGTTCAGTAAAGTTTTTTTTTTTCTCTGTAGAAAAACGTGTGTTTCTCATCATCACAAAAACAGAGATCTCAGGGGTGTCCTGGGTTTGATCTGGGGCCTCCTCCTGGAACACCTCACGTAGGAGGTGCCCAGGAGATAGCCGAACCACCTCAAATGAAGTTTAATAAATTCAACTGTTTAAAATGCACCTACATGTAACTAAAGTATTTTTACATAAATCACTGTAACTATTTGCCTGCTAACCATCTACCAAAAAAAAAATAATAATTTTCTCATCAATTAGGGTTCATTGGTTTTCTTTCAACATCTAAATTAAAGGTACAATAAACTAAAACTCAGCTCCTCCATTGTCTTTAGTCCCAGTTAAGTTAAAAGATGGTGGAGTGAAGATGTTTGCTGTTGACTGAGTCCACTCCGACAAACGAAATGAAGAGGAGGCTGCTGCGCGGTTTCCTGTCGGAAATTTCCATCCGGCTGGCGCTGTTGGTGGTGTTCCTGTAAGTTGTCCCTGGGACAGACATGAGATGTGAATGCAAGCATTTTGTTTTATTGTGGGCAAACACCACCTTAACACCGTTTGTGCTTTGCTCAGTGTGACGGAGCAGCTTCCTCCTTTCTACCGTGAGATCCAGGCAGAGGAGATGTGGTTGTATAAATTCCGTCGCGTGGAGAGGGACCATGTACCCACCTCTCTTATGTTTGTGAGTATGTCTGTTTGATAAACTGAAATAAATGAAATCCCTCTGGTCATTTTTTTTTTTTACTTTATTGGTACAGGTTAACTTTCTGCTGTTTTGTCGGATCATTGTAAAGTTTCTTTTTAGGACCTTAACCCCCATAAGTTCATATTTCTGTGATTAAAAAAAAATCATAACATATCATAACTCTCTGGATTTTTATTAGCTTTAAAATTAAACCACATGATGGTTGATTTACGTATTAAATGAACATCCTGTCTTTTTAGTTTAGATATGTTTTGATGCACATCAAGAACGTAGCTGTAGCACATATGTAGATATATGATCATGTAAATCTTTTGTTTAAAGCTGTTGTTTGTTCTGATGACATAGAGTTAATATTTAGTGATTGTGACTGAGCTCTCACTCATTAAAATGCAAAATCTCATGACCATTGATCAATGGCCATGAGTACCATTCATTTAATGATCAAGGAACTGACCTCACAGCCCATTGTTCTCCAGTGGGCTGGTTTCAGTCATTATGCAAATCTCCTGTTTATAAAGTTGGGGAAACCTGCAGTCAGCTGAGACTGAAGAAGTCACGAGTGACGAAACGTTTCTCCCACTGAAAACGCTACGTCCAGATGAACAGAATCAACTTTTTTGTTATCCTGAAAGTTTTAGGAGTCCTAAAACATCAGCAAAGGACGTTAAGCTGTACTGCACAACAGGGTATTTAATATGTCCAATAATATGATTTTAAAAATGGTCTAAAAGGCCCCAGCAGCAAAAACACAAAAAAACAGCCCCATGTTTTTAAATTCCACCAGTAACCATATTGATGAGTTATAAGTAAATCAGCCACCATTCAGGTGTTATTAAAGGGGTAAACTTTCCATAGAGGCTGTAAATGTGCTTTTCACTGCTGTAAAGTTGGACATTTTAATATTGAAGTCTGTGGAGAGTTTTGTGTGTGTGTGTCAGATGGAGAGGTTTTACAATTATTGACTGTTATGCTCTCCTGTTTTGTTTATCTGTTACAGAGTGTGGCGGTTTGCACCCCACTGATTGTAATCCTGGCTTTCACCTTCCTGAATAAGTCGGAGCGTGGCGATCTGAAGGAAGCCTCACTGGGTAAGAAACTCTTGCAGAAAAGCTTTTTGGTTTGTCGCATTTAAATGTGTGGGCTGGCTTTTTGAGTTGACTTATCTTTTTCATGATTCAGTTCTGTTTCTCCCTGTCATCCAGCTGTGACTCTGACTCTGGTGCTGAACGGGGTTTTCACCAATGTCATCAAACTTGTAGTTGGCAGGTAAGCAGGTTACATCACATAGCACATTCAACTTTAACCAGAAGCTCCACATTTGTCCTCCATGTTCATTCTGTGTCACATCCTCAGGCCACGACCAGACTTCTTCTACCGCTGTTTCCCAGACGGTCAGATGAATCTGGAGCTGCGATGCAGTGGCGACCCAGATGTCATCATGGAAGGCAGAAAGAGCTTTCCCAGCGGGCATTCTTCCTGTAAGAGGCTGTTATGGTCAATTATGGCTGCAGAGCTGGTACATTTTCATCAGCAGGCAACAAGAAAAGTAAATGGAGGCACAGAGTGAGGCAGGGGGGGCGTATATCTCAATACACATCCAAGTGTGTAATAGCCTTCAGGCTCTTATTTCATTGTTAGAGTCATGCTTGAGTTATAGTACTGCCTTAAATCTGTGAACATAAAAGCTTCTCAAAAATGCAACTGCACATCTCAGTGAGGTAGACTTCAGCAGCTGAAGTCTCTCTGCCCTTTGTTTCAATAAAAGTAACTGTAGGAGATTTTTCAGCCTTTTGATAACAGAGCAGTGCAGGCCACGTCATTAACTGGTGGGGATTCGGCGCAGTGCTATAATTTCAGCTCTGGTTTCCCGTTTTGTTGCACAAAACTTCCTCTGTCTATCATTCATCCCTTCTGGTTCTTTCTCCTTGGTTGCAGTTGCCTTTGCGGGTTTGGGCTTCACAGCGCTGTACATCGCAGGAAAGCTGCGCTGCTTCACTGCAGCAGGCCAAGGCCGAGCGTGGCGGCTGTGTGCCTTCCTCACCCCTTTACTCGTTGCAGCTGTGATCGCCCTCTCCAGAACCTGTGACTACAAACACCACTGGCAAGGTCGGTTAAATGGGCTTGGGCTGAACACTGCAAAATAAGTAGTTGGCTTTTTTAGCTGACAAATTGTGGATACTATTTTAAAGACAAATCACAAATTAATTCACTTATAATTATCACATTTTAATGTTTCAAATGCAAAATGCAGTTTTTAAAATGATTTTATTTATCAAGGGAAAAGGTAATCTAAACCTACCTGTCTGTATGGGAAAAAGTAATTACCCCTTTGTTAAGTCATGAATTAACTGACCACATTTTTGGAAGGCCGAGTTCACTACCACATCCAGGCTGGATTACTGCCAGACCTGTTAATTTAAAAAAAAAAAACACAACCCTGTCTGACAAAGCGAAGACACAGCCGAGAAACAAAGTCATTGACATCTATCAGTCTGGAAAGGGTTACAAAACTATCTCTAAGGGTTTAGGACTCCAGCAAATGATGCTGAGAGCCATTGTATTGTATTGTATCTTTATTTTGAACATGTTAAAATAGTCTAACAACAACGGAGAAAAAAGAGACAAACAAAGCAAAACAAAAGGAAAACAAAACAATAATAATTTAAAATAACTTACTAGAGACAAGTAGGAAGAAGCATAAGCTTATTTAATCCCACCCCCTTTCCACTATTTAGTAACTAATAGCCAACACTTTTTCTTCCAATTTATGCCCTATCCATCATAAATTCTTCCTTACAATTTGTTACACGTTATATGTATTTGCTTTTGCTTTTTGCCATTATCCACTAATGGAGAAAACTTGGTGGGCAGTGGTGAACCTTCCCAGGAGTGACCAGCCTACCAAAATTACTCCAAGATTGCATCAATGGCTCATTGAAGAAGGTCACAAAAGAACCCAGAAAAACATCTAAAAAATTGCAGGCAAGGAGAAAACCACTGCTGACCAAAAAGAACGCAAAGTCTCATCTCACATTTGCCAAAAACACTTCTTGATGATCCCCAAGATTTTTGTGAAAATATTCTGTGGACTGATGAGACAAAAGTTGAACTTTTTGGAATTTTTGAGTCCCATTAAATCTTGAATAAAACTAACACAGCATTTCATAAAAAGAACATCATAGCAACAGTTAAACATGGTGGTAGTGTGATGGTCTGGGGTTGCTTCAGGACGTCAATGACTTGTTGATGGAAGCATGAATTCTGCTCTTTACCAGAAAATAAAAAAAGAAAAAGAAAAAAAAAAGGAAGGTTTTGGAATGACCTACTCAGACTCTGGACTTAAATCTGATTCAGATCTGTGGCATGACCTTAAAAAGGCTGTTCATCATTGAAAACCCTCTAATGTGACTAAATTACAGTTCTGCAAAGAAGAGTGGGGCACATCACCTCCACAGCAATGTGAAAGACTCATTGTCAGTTATCAAACATGCATGATTGCAGTTCTTGCTGTGAAGGGTTGCACATTAGATTTACAGGCAATGACTTTTTCACACAGGGCCAGATAGGTTTGGATAATTTTTCACATTCACATGATGAACCCAAGTGCTTGTGTTTGTTATGTCCATTTTCCCTTAAAAAAAAATCCCCAACCCATAAATAGTGTATAATAGTGCATAATGTAAATAAGGAACTAATTTAGTAAAAGTTCTTATCTGTGTTGTTATGCGTTTCCTTTACGCAGATGTGCTGGTGGGGTCTCTGCTGGGTCTCGCCTTCGCCTGGCTGTGCTACAGGCAGCACTACCCTCCCCTTCAGGACCCAGACTGCCACAGACCTCTGCGTCACAGAGAGACTGTTCCCGCCGCACAGGAGCGCAAGCTGGCCAACTCCACCTACATCCTGCCCATGTAGAAAAGCTGTAACTGCATTTTCCTCTTTACTGGTGTCATTTAAACTGAGTTGCACAGTAATCCATGTAATACTGGTTTTCACATCTTTAGGGCTGGGCAGCATATTGGTATTTAAGTTGATCATTTATCACTGTAAATGTATTCTCTGGGTTTTCTTTTTGTAGAGGGTCACATGATGCACAGTTTCTTTTCTGGAATGAAATCACAATTCAATTACCAATTCAAATTTCTCCTGCATTGTTTCTGAAACACTTGAGAGCTACACTAGCACATCAGCAGGTGTGTTTCTAGTCCCGTCATTACCCAGCAAATGTGGTCGAAACCCCGATGTCATCTCCCAGGTCAAAACAGGTCGTGGTACGACCGCAAAAACTAAACCGTAGACAGACGGATGTCAGTGTCGAGGTCAGACAGCCTCTTGCAAAGTGAGAAATAATAAATCGGATTACTGCAAAAGCACTTTAGGGTTTTTACAGTTTTCTGCATCTAAACTCTATTTCATTTGTGGCACAGTGAACTTTATGCATAGGACTTTTACAATTATCAGTGTCATAGACTCAGGAACGCTCAGGAAAAGGAAGAGGTCACACTAGATGAGGTGTTTTTTATTTTTTCTCCTGATTCCTCCTCTCAAGACACTTTTTTGTTTTATTGTCATCGATAAGGAGATAGTGGGGGGGAAAAAAATTCTTGAACACAAGCTTTCTCATACTAGAAAGTCCAACAATGATGTCGGTTAACCTCATATATTTTTCCAACCGTGATTAGATGTCATGAAAATACCACCATCATGGTTATTCAGCATTGAAATGTTTGCTGGGTACAGATGGGATATCTCATTATCATGATGCTGTTCTCCACGTGGCCCATCTCTGCACACTCTGTGTGTTGTGCCTATAGATCACATACTTTACTCACAACAGCTGAGCAGGTTATCTACACAGCCACTGTACTAACAGTCCACCACTCATCAGTCTGTGGCTCAGCTGCTGTGAAAGAGTTTCTCATGTGAGAGTCACTTTGTGATTGTTTTGTAAACTTGCAATTTTGTAAAGAAGCAGGATTGAGGCTTAAAGGGAAGCTAACCGTACTCTGAGGTTCATTTCTGTGTATAGACGCCTCCTCTGGTGAGAAGAATCGAAGCTCAATGCCTGAGAATTTTTCAGCCATCTGTTTCGGTCTTTGTGGTTTTGGAGCTGGCTCAGGCTTAAACAAACACTGGGAGCAAACATCAGCTGTCTTGTTAGGGGTCAAAGTCCTTGACTGTCCTGTCTGTTCACAGATCAAAATAGCACAAACACACCTAGTAAAACCTCAGAGAAGCATGTTATGACATGATCACACAGACAGTAAGATGTGATTAAATGATCCAGTGTAAGGAAACCTTTGAGCTTAGATGCTCCTGACCACCAGACCCTGTCTCTGTTTGGTTTTATGAGTAAAACTGCATCTATCGTGATGCCTGTTATAGCATATCACAACACTAAGATACTTTGTGATAGAATTTTTTGGTTTTTGATAATGGATTAGGTAAAGACACAGGATTGTCTTTGTTATACCTGCAAATTAAGAATGTGAAATTAACTTTATGCTGCCATAAAGTGTAGTGGCAGCAACAGCCTTTCAAAAACTAAGCCTGGCTTGATGTTGGCTGGTCCCATGATTAAATCATAGCTAACAAAGAGTTAAATATTACTTTGACTTTCCCACTTTTTCTGTGGCGTTTTGACGCTGTAAAACTTTAAAATAAGTCACCACTTTATAGGTAAAACCTTCTTAAACTGCTGAGCACTGTTGTTTAAACAAAACTGCAATTAATAGGGACTATTTTCAGTTGCGGATGAATACACATATAACATTCCAGTAGTCTTTGGACAGCAGTGAAGCTCTGGCACAGAGGAAAATAGTATTTGTTTTGGTTTTGAACATATATGGGGTTTAGTGATTAAAAGTTAAGTATATAACACCTCCAAGTGATTCTGTTAAATGAACTTTCATGAGTACAAACAGGAAAGATATTGTCAACTAAGCACTCCTCTTGCATTTAAAGCCAGGTTAACGTAAAACACATTGGCCACTCTTCTTTATTTTTATTTTATTGAATGCTTTAAATCTTTCCGTCTTCCTATAATATATGTTAAATGTTTCCATTCATTGATTTTTTTTATTTAATGACTTCTCTATAAAAAGTCCTCCATGATATTAATATCCTGATGTAGAAGTGCCACTTTACGCTTGTCACAGTTTTTCCAGTGCCTGCTTTGCTTAAAATGATAAAATCATCTCTGGTGCAACAGGATAGCTCAACCAATCACGTTATTCCAAGTCACCATAACTGTAAAGCGAGTTAAACGAGTCTTCTCAGGCTTACTGTAGATGGAGTACTGTAGGTACTATTTTAACCTCTCCGGGCAATGGTGCTACCCTCCCAGTGCTCGTGCTGGTCAAGTTGTTCTCTCCAGCATGTAAACTCATCAATCGTAATCACAGACTACAATTTGTGGTTCAGGCATATTTTGGGGTTTTATTTATTTAACGTATTTTTTTTTTTTCTGTTTGTGTGTTGAACCAGCCAAAGTTTTGCACGGTTAACCCGAGCATAAAAGCAGCTGGGTCTCAGTGGTTACAGACCAAACTTGGCATAAAGAAAGCGGATGAATTTTGTGCCTTTGTTTACTACGTTCCTCTCAGTTCATGAATGAAGTATATTTTGCATGTTATGGTGTATGCTCTCTGTCATGTTACCTTTTTTTGTTTTTTGTTTTTGTTTGTTTGTTTTTCTTCCTGAATCTACTTTTTTTTGGTTTTTTTGTTTCCAGTGTATTCACTTGTAAAGAAACTACACAGTGAATGTGGCATGCTGCATTTTTTTTTTTAAACCTCAGAAAGAAACGTGTCATTTCTTTGTAATCAGTGGATTAATTGTTGGTGGAGTCTAAAGTGAAGACGTGTGGATAATGTCAAGTTTTTACAAAATGAGATAAGAGGAGAGAATTTCTTTGACATATGTTTTGGGGTTGGTGTACAAGTATGTTTACTTTTGGGGGAATGTAGGAGTTTACTTGAATTTTTAATATTTGTAACTTTAGAAGTGGTTAGGATGAAAATGGGATCAAAGTTGTGGGTAAACCTTTAAGGTATGAGTCACCCTGAAGTCAGATTTACACATTTTTCCTCCAGCCTGTAGTGCTGTCTGTAATCTTAAATAAAATGGAGCTAAATGTCCATAGTAAAAGGAAAAAAAATCTGAATTTTAAAATGTATTTTGGGGCACTTTTAAACAACACAATCAAGCGCCCTAAAGACAAAGACATTTCTACGGCTGATTTCTCCCAATCTGAGCAACTCGTACTAGAATTATCTTGATGGATAAAAAAGGAAAAATCTGTAAGTTAGATTTTTGGGGTGAACTGTCCCTTTAAGGCAAAAAAAAGGAAAAAAGTTCATTAGGCTGTTGCGTTTTCATAAAATCCTGCATGTTTCACACATATTTTCCTCATTGCGTCCATCCATTCTGTTAATTTATGTAATTTCAGGACATTCAGAGTGATGTTGGGGGATTCTACTGAGACTTTCCTGTTTGCTTTGTTCATGCCATGACTCATTCTGCTCATGCTCATGTGCTGTTTGTGTTGTGATGCTTTTAATGAGTCTCCCCATGACACTGAATGATCTCTTGTCCTTTGCGTGTTTTCTTTGGAGTCAGCAGTCCTGGTTTTGAGTTTGTATGTGATGATGGATGATTAATAAACGACTTTAAAATGCATGTGCAGATCAAATTATGATGCACCAGTATTTATAGATGATGTATTGGGAGGTAATCTCCCAGATATTGTATGTATTTACATGTAAGTGTGTGGTAATAATTTGGATTTTTAAATCTCTAATCAAGACTGTCACTTGTGCCACCTCTCTTTTTGTAGTTTTTTTTTTTTTGTAGTCCTGCTGGTTGCCAAAAATGTAGAAACACGTCTCCTCTTTGGAAATTAATCTACTGTTTTTCAGTAATGACTTCCCAGTGTAATGGACAGTTGGTGGGTGGAGAGTTTAGCAGAGATTAGGGTGTGTAAATCTGATTCACATGGTGACACAAACAAACTATTGAACACACCTTTTTTTTTCAATAGAATTCAGTTCGACTTGTTTTGTGAGTTTGGGGGAGAAGTTTTCTTGCAAGGGTTTTTGCCAGACAAGCTCATGAGATACATTTATATACTATTCAAGTGGAAAATGCAAAATCCTTTCCAATATGTTTTAATCTGAATCAATGAAGTATTTTTTAAAATTTCAGTTATCATTAAAGTTCTACTTCTATAGCTGAACACATCTTTAATAGTACAAAGTGTGTGTCACTACTGAGCTCCAGGTTTAAAGTCCCCCTTCAGATAAATTTATACCCGGTTAAGTGAACCTCTCATATAAATTCACATTTTTTCCGTTATTGTAACCACAGTCAGTGAATAAACAAAATAATCATTCTGACACACAGAAAACTGATAGGATCTTTCTCCAAAATATAGAGGTAGAGGTTAGGGTTACCATCTATAATTATTTATATTAATATAAATTCACTCTTGAGCTAATGTAAATTTATTCACTGTCATTAAACAGAAAAAAATCGAATAAATGCTAATGTTAAAATAATGTTGTTTTCCTAATAAAGTCTAAAGGAGTTTACACTCATTATAAAATATTGTTATGACAGATAAATAATACTTTAAATAAATAATACTTGAAAATAAATCAATATAAATTAAGCTATAACTTTATTTCAGCTCTTTTTAGTTTGAGTACTGCTTTGTATTCTCACCCTGGTGGGCGTGACTTCCAGCGTTTGACGTTGCTGATTTTTTTGCTATCTGATTGGTCGGGAGTGACGTATCGATTTGGCGCCACATTTCCAACAGGGAACAGAGCGGCAGCGCTGTGTGTGTGTGTTGTCGAAGCTCCGAGCCTGACAGCAAGCCAAAAAATAACCCGCAGTTTATGCCACCTCAGGGTGATTCGATCAGGCTCGTCTTATTTTAATAGTTTTAATCGACTGACTTCTCTGAAAATGTTCATCGCGGACATAAGAAAGGATTTTTATGAAGTTGTCGCCAACCAGGTAAGGCTAACTCTAACATTAGCCAACGTTGCCTAGCAGCTAGGAAACTTAACATTAGCTGTCGCTACCAAACTGAAATCGCTTACATTATAAACCTTCTCGTGCTTCTTACAGAGAGTCGTACTCCTGGTGGCACCAGACATTGACGCTCTCTGCGCTTGTAAAATACTGCAGGTAAGACAATAAACTGTTAGCAAGCGGAAGCTCCTGTATCCTTTGCGTGCACAGTCTTTGATTGTTTTTCCGCTGTTATTTTGCCTCTCTTGTTTTAGTGGCTTTTGTGCATGATGACGAGCATTTGCGCTCCTAAACTAAGGTCACTGTAGAGAGTAAACAGCGAGCATGCTGATTAAATACTTCCAGTTGTTATGGATTTATGGACACCCAACCGTACTGTGGTAATGGAGAAGTTACCATCTGTTCATGCATTAACTGGGAATATTTAAGTACTGACAGTAGGTTTCAGTAAGTGCTGTTGCAGTTTATGGAGATTTTTAGACCTGTTAAGTGTTCAGAGTAATTATAAGCTGATGTAAACACTGACTGCTTGTGTCTTCACTAGGCCTTGTTTCACTGTGACCAGATCCAGTATACACTTGTGCCAGTTACAGGCTGGCAGGACCTTGGCACTGCCTTCCTTGAACACAAAGAGCAGGTATACTTAAATAAGACCAGAAGGCTGTGCTGCAAAGCGGGATTAAGGTTAACAAGTTATTTCAAGCCAGTATGAAAGTGTATCGCTTTTAGCCTTTTGAGATCATCATGGAAACTTGGTTTTTTATGTGTTTCTGCTTGAGAATCTGAAAGGAGAAAGCTTTGTAGTACACTACTCTGAGCCTGCACATGAATATATGACAGTAAGTAGACCTGTTGAGGTTTTCCACACTGAACCTGATGTATTGTGTTGGCTGATTTTGTGCTGCAGTTTCGATACTTTGTTCTTATCAACTGTGGGGCAAATGTTGACCTCCTTGAGATGCTGCAGCCAGATGATGACTCCATCTTCTTCATCTGTGACACACACCGGCCTGTAGATGTGGTCAATGTCTACAATGACACCCAGGTGATGTGTAGTGGTTTGCTAATTCAGGCTACATCCACACTAATAAGTTCACATTTTAAAAGCTACATTGTTGTACATTTTCAGGTATGATCTCTTTTATTTACTTTCTTTATGTCACACGATCATTCATTATTCTTGGCCAGAAGCTATGGCAAAAGGAGACCTGAAGATGAAAGATGAAATCAAAATGTATGTCCATTAGCTTTTTAAACCTTTTTAGTTCTAATTCTTCCACATCACAAAAACGGCAAAAGGTCATGTATGAAGCACAAGTTGACAACTAGGAAAAGGCTGGTGACAAGTGGCGAGACAGTTGACAGTACAGAAGGGATTGCAGAGTTGGGGTGGGAGGAGCCAGGCCAGGGTCTACCCCACAGAGCCTCAAAGTGGTGCAGGGATTCACTCAAGGCATGAAGCCTGAGAAGAGAAGGATCAGACGGTGTCAGGCCTGTAAGACAGCTCAGTGGCAGAAGTTTGATGAGGATGTGGATGGAGTGCTCGACCCTACAGCTAAATAAAAGGTTTTGAACTATGATGATCAGTAGTGAGCATGGCAGCGTAGAGGTTTGGAGTGGAAGGAGGAAGAAAGGCCAAGTCGATGTATTATTTTAAAACAGAAGGGGAAAAAACAATTCTGTATATGTAAACTAAAGAAACAACATGCTTCTCACCTCATCAGTCTCATCAGTTGGTTTCAAGAGCCAAATAACAACACAATTTCCTCAAATTCTTTTTGGAGCTGTGTATAATCTGTCCACTGGTATGTGTATGTTTAACAATATTGACCACTAGTTTGGCTGTAGGGCAATTTTTCTGAAGCCAGGCTCTTCAAAAGGTGTTTGTCACCACTGTTTAGTCTACAGTGGAATAGCCAAGATAAAGAAATGTAAAACTTTTACAAACATCAAAGTCCAAGACTTTAGAAATAGTGCTTGTTAAAATAAGTCCAAAATACATGAATCAACCATTTTTGCTCCACATTCTCTCCAGCTGGTTAAGTGCCCAGCTAGGCAGGTATTAGATTTTTTTTTTCTTGATTTCTGTGACTGATAATGTCCAGCAGGCAAAGTTAACGTAGGTGTCTTTAATTATCTCAATAAAGTCTCCTTTCAACCCATCAGCACTATAAATGGAAGTACCCTTGTGTTATTGTGCTGTACTGTATTTGCATTCTGGGACAAACATCAAATAGTAAATTCTTTTACATTATCTTTATGTATTTCGCCGTAAACATTGATCCATTTGCACCTGAAGTTCACTGTATAAAAGAATATCAATACTTCCACTTGATTGTGGAAGTGAGCGTTACATTGACTTCATGTCCTCTGCTCAACAGATTAAGCTGCTCATCAAACAGGATGACGACCTCGGCGTGCCGTCGTATGACGATATTTTTCAAGATGAAGATGAGGAAGGAGAAGACTCTGGAAATGAGAGCGATGAAGGCTCAGAGCCCACTGGGAAACGCAGGAGATTTGATGAGGTATGTATTAAACAGCGTTAGTGCTGCCCGCAGGAATGAACTGGTAGAATGAACTATAAAGGCTGTTACGCTGGAGCTGTGGTCCTGTGTTTGCAGGGGGCTGTTGAAAGGAGAATTGAAAGGCAGCGAGCGAGGAGGGAGTGGGAGGCTCGAAGGTGAAGTGTTTTTACTTAGTTGTTTAGTTCGTTCCGTGCACAGCACAACGGCTGAATGTATTCTGACCTTTCATTAATTTCACAGGAGGGAAATCCTATTTGACTATGAGCAGTATGAATATCACGGCACCTCGGTGAGTAACTTCAGCAGCGTTTTCCTTTTTTTGAAAACCTCACATAAGTAATATACGAACATTAATGTTACCTGAATTTCTAAATGAACTCCTGAATTTTAATGTGTTTCCCTGTCAGGCTGCGGTGATGTTTTTTGAGCTTGCGTGGGTTTTGACTAAAGATACCAAGGACATGCTGTGGTGAGCTTTCTGAGGAGATGTCCTCTTTCATGGCAAAAATATAGTTTATACGGTCTGTTAGATGTGCACTGTTTTTTCTTCACAGGTGGGCCATCATCGGGCTGACAGACCAGTGGGTTCATGATAAAATCACAAAGTAAGGGTGCCCTCAGTTTTTCAAAACTATTATCAAAACAATTATAAACCAATTTCCCAAAAGCTCAGGACACTGAAAAATGTAAATAACAGCTGAAAGTACAGTGGCTTGCAAAAGTATTCGGCCCCCTTGAACTTTTCCACATTTTGTCACATTACAGCCACAAACATGAATCAATTTTATTGGAATTCCACGTGAGCGTAATTATTCAGCCCCCTGAGTCAATACTTTGTAGAACCACCTTTTGCTGCAATTACAGCTGCCAGTCTTTTAGGGTATGTCTCTACCAGCTTTGCACATCTAGAGACTGAAATTCTTGCCCATTCTTCTTTGCAAAACAGCTCCAGCTCAGTCAGATTAGATGGACAGCGTTTGTGAACAGCAGTTTTCAGATCTTGCCACAGATTCTCGATTGGATTTAGATCTGGACTTTGACTGGGCCATTCTCACACATGGATATGTTTTGTTTTAAACCATTCCATTGTTGCCCCGGCTTTATGTTTAGGGTCGTTGTCCTGCTGGAAGGTGAACCTCCGCCCCAGTCTCAAGTCTTTTGCAGACCCCAAGAGGTTT
Organism: Tylochromis polylepis; assembly: GCA_015107715.1. NCBI lineage: Eukaryota > Metazoa > Chordata > Actinopteri > Cichliformes > Cichlidae > Tylochromis > Tylochromis polylepis. Next base: position 16,304 of record VVHJ01035703.1, read on the forward strand.
TCTTCCAAGATTGCCCTGTATTTGGCTCCATCCATCTTCCCATCAACTCTGACCAGCTTCCCTGTCCCTGCTGAAGAGAAGCACCCCCAGAGCATGATGCTGCCACCACCATAT
>VVHJ01035704.1:0-16257 GCA_015107715.1 Tylochromis polylepis
CGTAAAATAATTACACCATAAAGATGGTTTGTTTTTCTGTTATTTACAAGAGGTAGTAGTCTATTTTATTGCAACCTGTAATTTATTGCAGTTTACTTTTATTTCTTTAATTGTTTACAGATGTTTGAGGTGTGAAATAAACTGCAATGGAATTTGAAAACAAAATATGGGTGTGTGTGGTTGGAGGATGTGTTTTGGGGGAGGGGCACAAAGATTTTCTTGTAAAAACAAAGGGGGGCCTAGCAAATAAAGGTTTGGGAACCACTGAGTTATGACATGTTGCTGACAAATGGACCTAACATGCATCTCTTTGAACTGACAGTGAACCTGTACCAATCCATGAAAAACTTCACGCAGAACGACTCCTGCTGGCCGGATCTTCTTGCTGTGAGGTTACAGTGTAACTACTGCACCAGTGTTCCACCCAAATTTTACACACACACACACACACACACACACACACACACACACACACAAACACACACACACACACATATATATATATATAAATATATATATATATATATATATATAAATATATATATATATATTGGCTGGGGAGAGGGAGGTCTGGGCTTCTCTGCTTAGGCTGCTGCCCCTGCGACCCGGCCCTGGATAAGCAGAAGAGGATATATATATATATATATATATATATATATATAGTGGAGAAGCATCAGTTTCAGTCTGTGCCTGGATGGTTCTGATGGTAGGAGCTTAAATAAATCCATGTCCAGGTTATGGATGAGAACTTATAGTATCTTTCAATACCAAAATTCTGCTACTTGTTTGTTTACAGCACCATAGGTACTGTAGGCAGCACATGTACCTACCTAATGTAGCATATGCTAGTAATATAAAAGGTCTGATATTAGGATACTAATCATTACTCAAAATTACCATCAGATTAGATAATCGTTTGGAACAGCACTGACACAAACAAACAGTGTCAGAATGATAAGATTAATGTGGGAACTAGGAAACAAATGTTATCAGTCCTGCCCATCTGTAATGTTATTAGGAAGTGTTAAATTAACAGAATAACAGAATTTTTTGTGTTATAATGTATTATGTTTCTCTTAAAGTACTGGATTGAAGCTGAGAAGAGTCTAAGCCTACCTTACCAACTCCATAAGATTGGTAATGAAATGTGGCCCCAAGTTTTAAAAAGCACAGGAAATAAACGGGGCTGTAGCTGAATACATTTGCATGGGTCAGTTTTGTTTTAATCTTTATTTTTTATTTATTTATGAATTTTTTAAAATAAAAGACTCTTAAATTATGTATTTTCCCCACTGTGGTGTTGAAAAGTATTTTCCTGCATTAGCAGTAGTCTGGAATTCTAGTTTCATGATAACTCCGGTCCAGGGTGTGTAGAGTCTTTGTAATAGTAGCTCTGTGCCAACAATACATTGAACCTTTAAAAATACATTTTATGAATTCCCTGTCTACATTGTATACACACACATGCATACAAAAGAGACACAGATGCATTCTGTCATAAGAGGGGGAGGTTCATTGCGTTATTACCATGCTGCTATAGAGGGTAAGCTATTGTCTGTGTGTCTGTTTGACATATGCTGAGACATTAGCTTTACTAATTTAGGTTGTCTTGTTTTGGTTGATAATGTTATGTATGTAATAACTGCTATAATAATAATCATAATGATTATCATAATAATCATACTGCTGTATCTTTTTAGAGTATTTTCACGCTGTTATGTAATCACTGTAATATTCGTATTGTTCGAGACAATATGAGCACAAAATATCTGCACTCCGTTTATTCACCAGCAGCATCCTTCATGTGATTAGCAACAGATCCAGGGGTAACAACAAAATGAGGGTTAATGTCTTCCTCTTCTGTGTGAGGTGGGTCTTCTTCCTTGCCTGCACCAGTTATTACAGTTTCATTGTGACATTTTTAACTTTAACAATATTTAAATCATATTATTAAAATTTGCCAGACAGCAAATTGAATCATCTCAAATGAAACAGAATTGCATTTCTCTCAGTCTGCTTGGGAAACAAACATTAGCTGACATTTACTCCTGACACCCTTTGAATGCTTGCGCAACGAAAAGGATTTCATGAAGACTGAATCACAATTAAATAGCAGCACAACACCTAAACAAAAGCACAATAGAGTGCCATCGTCCGTGTCATGCTGAAGCCTCAGTTCCTGCATTACGCTGTGGACCGAGAAGAACTAAAATCATAACAAACATGCCTTTATGGTCATTCTGAGTGGATATAATCTGCCTACATTTCTCAGCACTGATAAAAAAAAAAAAGACCAAATCCCTAAACATCATTTGCACAAATCTGGATTCAAACCTGCAAAGTCATCAAGCAAGGAAATAAACTGGAAATTTACACAAATCTCAAATGTTAAACTTTTATTTACTCAGTCTGAAACTATTTTAGTGATTTAAGTTTTGTCGTCACCACCTACATAATATATGTTGGACCCTGTTTTGCTGCCAAAACAGCCCTGACCCACTGAGGCATGCACTCCACTCCTGGCACCAGGATTTTAGTAAAGGATTCTTTAAGTCTTGCAAGTTCCGACTTGGGGCCTCCATGGATTGGACTTGTTTGTCCAGCACATCCCACAGATGCTTGACTGGATTGAAATTTGGGGAATTTGGAGGACAAGTCAACACCTCAAACTCGCTGTTGTGCTCCTCAAACCATTACTGATCCATTTCTACTTTGTGTCAGGGCACATTATCCTGCTGAAAGAGGCCACGGACATCACAGATACTGTAAGGGTATGCATGGTCTGCATACAGCTCCTGTAGGTGTAATGTGTGGGTGTCCCAGTACTTTTGTCCAAAGAGAGTATGTGTGCTTACGTGTCCATAACGCATTAAAGAGCTGATTGACAAAATTTTAGTAACTCGTACATCACACTGTTTTGGAGACTTTACAGAATCAAATCAAATAACTAAATAAAATAAAAATAATGGCTAGTTATCAGTTATTAATATTTAGGTTTATGTATGTTTAAGTAATGTCACTAAAAGTCTAAAATATCTAACAGGTGCAAAGAGAGAACAATAGCCAGAATTTTGTTTATTTTGTCTCATTTTGATAATTGCAAGAGATGTGCCAGAAAAAAACTCTTTCAATGTTGATTCAGTGGCAAACAAATGCTCATAAAGATTGGCCATAACTATTTATGTTCAACAAATATTACTCATTATCTGTGACCTTTAATAAATTGTGCCAGAAGGTCAGATGTGTGTCTTTATCACAGCGCTGATTCTATGCTTTACTTGTTAACCGATGTTACATTTCCCTTGAGTCATGATTATCCATGGCTTGTTTGGCATCTGTCATTTGCATGCACTCACATATGCAAACTTTGTATTTCAGGCGTTATTCAGCAACACACCGCGGGTGGCAATTGTAAGAAACAGAAAGATGATTCATGCTGATGTACAGCGAGGATGTAAGTTGATTTCAAAGCCACGAGTTTACTTTGGGCCACCAGGATGTAACTGGTTTATGTTTAAACTTGATGAGTTTTTTAATCTAGGAATGTGACAGTGGTGACATTTTCAGTGCAAAGCTATATTTAGCAGACCCTGCTCGTATCACCTGCGTCATCAGAAGGATGTAGAACAAGATGACATGACATGAAAAAGGAGATGGCACTGTTATTTATTTGTGTGCATCTCTGTGCGTGAGTGAAGGGGATTATGTTTGTCAGAATGATTTAGATGTTTATTACATACAGTACTACTTAAAGTGGGATACAGATGAAAGGGAGGAAAATGAAATTCAGTTTTGGTCCATTAATGCAAGAAGCTTTTTCCCCATTCCTAAAAAAAGAAATATGTATTCTGTGGAAGAAGCATGCAAAAATAAGATATTGCATCTTAAGTGAACCTGACAGAACATTCATGAGAAAGGCATCAGTTACCAGCATTATATAAACATAAGTGTATTTGCAGCAATATGCAAGCAGTCATGTTTAGAGTAAGTGAAACACTTTTTACACTTGAACACTCGTTAATCATTGTAGTTTTATGTTTTTTGTATGTGTGTGTTTGTGTGTTTTGCATTTTTACACAGGAAGTATGTCTTCAAGTACACGAAGTACATGAAGACATAGACTTCTAATATTAACATAGTCTCAGAAGGAGATTTTTTTTTCTTTGGTTAATACCATCAAGATTTGTCTCTATGACTCTCATGCAACTGTCCCACAATAACCCACCCAAAGCTCACACATTAGCCTCTGCTGTTACAGTATGACGACAAGACTGCCAGGTCACATTGATGTCCCTTGGCAGCAGTTACACAACCCTGATATGACAAAAGGAAAATAAACACTATAGATGCTGCACACAAGTCTACAGGACTGATGCAAATCAGAGTAAAACAAGTTTCATGCCTTTGAAATTAAAACTTCAGGAAAGCTGTAACTGCTAGTGTGAAACTGTTACGTTACCGTATTTTTGTTTCTTATTGTTGTTTTTTTTTTATTTCTTTACGTTACGGTGTGTAAAATAAAGTAGTGGGAACTTAAAGGACCTCAATTTGCCCAGATGAGATATAAAAATGACCATATTCTCCTGTAAGATTGTACATCATCATTTGTTTTTCTATTTTCACAAAGAAGGATACATTACAGAATTTAATGTGGAATTTTGTTAAAGTGTGGATACGGCTCATTTAAACGAGGGTGTCAAACATAAGGCCAGAATCGACCCAGCAAAGACTCCAACCCAGCCCACTGCATCGCTTTATGAAGGAGGGCATACATTTTAGACTTTTAACTGTATTTTCTGAAATTTTACAGCTATTGCTACAGTCATATTACACAAAGTAATTAAGTAATAGAAATATAATGAAATGACAGAAAACTTTTTCAGCAAGAAAAAAAAAAATTGGGAATTAAGAAAAAGCTTCCAATTTATAATTACAGACAATCTGGGCATTGAGCTACCAGTAGCATTTCTGCAATATTTCTTTTAACTTAAGCCCAATGAGTAATTTTGACAGATTTCTTTCACTTACTACAGCAGCATTTCTTTATCATGTAGAAAAACTGAGATGTACGATTGAAATAGATCTTCTATTCCTTATATTAAGATATCTCAAAGTAACTACTAAATTTGTAGCTAAGCTTCTTTAGACTGACAGGAAAAGGAGTTTCACTGAGTGTGCCTTGAGCCAGCCGTTGTGATTTGGTGCTATATAAATGAAACTGAACTGAAAGATCAAAGTTGGCTGCATGTTGCTCACAATGTCAACTCGAAAGTATCCAATAGTTACTTGATATAGGCAAACTTGCTAGTTTCAAGTTTCAAACTGGCCCATGTCTTTAGTTTCTGAGCTTCAACAAGCTGTTTTGTTTCCCAGTGCATAATCACATTGATCTAAGCTGTGTACATCACAAATGGACTTAACAAGAGCTTAACTGTATTTTTTTTATCCTTTTATCAGCACCGACATGCAACAAACAACAATGTGTGAAATAACTCAAAACATATTTTATATTTTGGATTCTTCGAAATAACCGCCCTTTGCTTTGATTACTGCTTTGCACGCTCTTGGCATTCTCTCGTTGAACTTCATGAGGGAGTCACCTGAAATGGTTTTCCAACAGTCTTGAAGGAGTTCCCAGAGATGCTGAGCACTTGTTGGCCCTTTTGCCTTCACTCTGCGCTCCATCTCATCCCAAACCCTCTCGATTGGGTTTAGTTCAGGTGACTTTGGAGGCCAGGACATCTGGTGCAGCACTCCATCACTCTCCTTCTTGGTCAAATAGCCCTTATACAGCCTGGAGGTGTGTTTAGCGTCACTGTCCTGTTGAAAAATAAATGATGGTCCAACTAAACACAAACCGGATGGGATGGCATGTTGCTACAGGATGCTGTGGTAGTCATGCTGGTTCAGTGTGCCTTCAATTTTGACAAATCCCCAACAGTGTCACCAGTAAAGCACCCCCACACCATCACACCTCCTCCTCCTGCTTCACAGTGGGAACCATGCATGTAGAGACCATCCGTTCACATTTTCTGCATCGCACAAAGCCACGGCGGGTGGAACCAAAGATCTCAAAAATTGGACTCATCAGACCAAAGCACAGATTTCCACTGGTCTAATGTCCATTCCTTGTGTTTCTTGGTCCAAACAAATCTCTTCTGCTTTTCTTTAGTAGTGGTGTCTTGGCAGCTATTTGACCATAAAGGCCTTATTTGCACAGTCTCCTCTGAACAGTTGATGTAGAGATGTGTCTGTTACTGGAACTCTGTGTGCCATTTATTTGGGCTCTAATCTGAGGTGCTGTTAACTTGCGATTTCTGAGGCTGGTGACTCGGATGAATTTATCCTCAGCAGCAGAGGTGACTCTTGACCTTCCTTTCCTATCTTTGCTACATAATTCCATATACCTTGTTTCACATATTTGGCGTCTTCAGTGTGTATCTACAATGTATAAAGTAGTAAAAATACCATTAAATGAGAGTTTATCTGTCATGTCTCAAGTGAACCATAGTCACTTTAATCTCTGTTTGTCATGTCAGTTCATTTATTTTTTTTAAAATTTATTTATTTTTGTCATGTCAGTTTAAATCTCTTCTTGTGTCAAAGTGTGTTTAGGATGGAGTCTTACTGTATTGTGCCTTATCACTTAAACCTCTGTTTTTTTCTAATGTCATCCATCCATTGTCTTCCACTTATCCTTGTCAGGGTCGCGGGAGACTGGGGCCTATCCCAGCTGTCATAGGGCGAGAGGCGGGGTACACCCTGGACAGGTCGCCAGTCTATCGCAGGACTAACAGAGAGAGAGTGACAGACATTCACACCTATGGGCAATTTGGAATTACCAGTTAACCTAACCCCACTAACTGCATATCTTTGGACTGTGGGAGGAAGCTGGAGTACCCGGCGCGAACCCACGGAAACACAGGGAGAAGGCCAGAATCTAAATGCGCACATGAGGTTTAAAAAAATGCTGCATTCAGTTTTGTATTGTTCCCAGAGCCATTCTCAAATTATATAGAATCGTAGGCTTCCATAATGGCTTTTTCAGGCATGGTTGAGCAACTGACTTTTACAGTGGGTGGACAGAGCTTGAGCTAAATGAGCTATTAATACAGGTTAAGATGTAGAAAGAAAGGAATTCTAACACTTCCCTGGGGGAGCAAGCTGTAAGAAAGTCAAGTGAACATTACAAGTGTCATATCTTTGCAACTGCTGCCACAAGATCAAACAATATATCAGAATGCCTGGAGGAAAACAACAGGTAACCGCTGTATCACTAACACAGTCATTTAAAAGAATGACCTACTTTGTAGTGCAACTTATCACATTAAATAGAGCAACAATAAAATATTAAGGATACAAATATCAGTTTGTAAAAATGCATCTTTCATGTGTATTATTTTACTACATCAGCAGAAAATAATGAAACTTCTTCACATCTGTGTCTCTGAATAACATCAATGAGTTAATAAACGATATTTTTTTATTATTATTACAATCCCAGCATTATGTCAAGTCAGTGGGTGGATGATGACAAGTAACAGATCACAGTTTTGTCCAAGCAGTTTTGTCCTCCTCAATGCATCACTTTAAATATACAGCTGTGTAATGTTAGATAATATTATGCGCAATGAAAAGCTACTGAAGAATTAAACTTAAATTTAGATTGAAAACGTTTACCATTTGAAACCCAATTTAAACAGTCCTGGAAACACCCATGGGCTTTAAAAAACTGAAAGGTATGTTTTGTGTAATATTGTTTTCTTTCTTGGAAGCCTCAATGTCAAACTAGCATAACAACCTCAGTGTCAGTTCCAATATCATTAAAGATTCTAATTAAAGTAAATATCCTTAGTTCTTTGCCAGTCACAGTGTTCATGAGAAATACTTTAAGGATTCATAAAAAGCTGTAGCAGCCCTCAGCACTTTCAATAGATATGGAAAGATGGCACTAATGGCAGCCTACATGGTTGACTATGCACTGCTCTTTATACAGTAACAATAACCTCAATTTTCATTATAACATTAGCAAGCTGTTGCAACGAAAAATAAAACTTGACTGCATTAACCAATTAAAGAATCACAAAGGTAGAATATGCCCTTGTTAATGTTGTATTTTCAAGATAATGTGAAAAAAAAGAATTACACAGAGTGCATTATGGCTGCCAGCATCAATGTGACAGTAAACCATCTGTTACACTATTCACCAGAACTGCTTAACTACAGTTGTTCCAACTGAACCCTTCTCCACTTTGGAGAGAAACTCTTCCCTTTCAAATGCTGTGTTGGAAACACCAGCAAAGCTTGTTGTCAAGTTTAGCTTTTTTCCCCCACAAGGCCAGTATTAATTCTTTTTATTTTTATGGCATCGTGTGCAAATATGCTTACGCTATTTTTATGGTCTCACTGTCTAACCAAGACAGTCACAGACCTCCTAATTAGATAATAATATTATTAATAATAATGCAATTAAATCCAGTTTTTAAGAATTCTAATTTCTAATAGAAGAAATGTCCCACTGTGTTTCCGATAATATTTCGCAGTCCAAGAACAGTGTCAACTACTCTAGTATTCTCCTGACAGAGGTCTTAAGTGTTTAGTTTCATGCCTGAGAAATACAGAGCATATATTGCCTGACCCCGAGTGCACTGATGAATCATGCAGTACTGTAACAAAGTTTACCCTGGGACTCATGTTAACAAGGAGAGTGAGGCCAACATGAAACACAAGTAACATAACCTTATGCTTAACATTAACAATTAAATAACAAATACCAATGGGACCTGCTCCCCTACTTCCCACACAACTGTGAGCACAAGATTAAGAAGCAGAACATTATAAAAGAATAAAAATATGCCTCAAGTCTTTAATGCAGAATAAAGAATATGAAAAGTTTTCGTCCCTGTTTTATAAAAAAGAGGTTCATGGAAGAACGTAGCCAGCTATCAAAAAATATAATATGAATTCATGTCAGATTATTATGTATGCTATCAATGCAGATTTTTTTGAATGCCATTTCATGCTACAGATAGCCTCACAAGTCTGACCTCACCTTGACCTAACCTTATTCTGTCCCCTTTAACTTTAACTTTAACCCTTGTCACTTAATGATATCACATGTTTAAAGCATAAAATAGGTACACATGACAAGCAGAATGTGTATTTTGTATATTATTACTAAAATGACTAAAATAAAAAGAACATCAATAATATCAATAATCTATTATCATTGGTATTAAAGGGTTAACATATGAGAAACAAACAAACAAAAAAGCATTTTTATGAATGGTAAGCTATTGTATTAGTTTATGTAAACCATTATTGACCTGATTTTTACTGTACTTTTTCTGGTCTCCTGTTTTTTCTTTATACATCCTTCAAATGATAATATCCAGTCAGGTATTGGGTGCTGATTTAGTTCAAATTTGGGAATTCTATAATAGGATAGGTTATCCTTTTTTTGGTTTCTTTTTTTCTATAAAAAGACAGATGGAAGATACTCTGAATGAGATATTGCAATGTGCAGCAGAAAGGAACACAGGAAAACAGGCTATAGTCTGGCTGTGAAATCATAACTTGACTTTTTTTTTAAAAAATGTGTGAAATGATGATGACATGGGATTAATAAAATATTCTGATTCTGATTATCTTTAGAGAAAGCTAATGTTTTCTGGGATTTGCATATCTTTGGACAGAGCTTAGCCTGCTCATTCCTCACAATCGAAGTCTTTATGCCAGGCTAAGACCAACAAGCCCCTTCTGATAGCCTTAGAACATGTGTGGTCATACTCTGTGGCCGTCACACTCTCGGGATGTGTATTTCCCAAGCTGCTGAAGTACTCATTTAAAAGGGAATTCTAGAGTTGACCAAATAATATCATTCTCATTGTTAATTTAAGTGTGAACACACAGTGATACAGTATCTCTCTCCTCAGTTTCTGTCTTCATTGTGTTATTACAACTGTGTGTGCTTGACTTTTGGTGCTTGACTGGCTATAATAGGTTTCTTGTGTAACACAGGTCTACATGCATAAAAACAGTAGACACATTTATAGGCCTGTTAAAGCAAAACCTGCATTCTTACACTGTAAGTGAGCTGTATAGTATGCAAAGCCCTGTGAAACACACAATTTCCTTAGGGATTATTAAAGTATTCTGATTCTGAAACTCTGCAGAGTGTAAAAATCTGTGAACATATCCTATGAGTACTGAGCATCTGAAAGACTGCATACTGAAATCCTTGTTTCACAAAATGAAAAGACAAAATTTATCAAAACACATCATATACAGATCCAATATGTGATTAAAATGATGCCATTATATTGATTGCATTTGCAGTTTATCAAGGGTCACTCAGAAGTCCTTACCTTTAAATATAACCTCTCTTCTTCCTATCCCCTTCTGTCTGTCTTCTTACATCTTTCTTCATCTCTGAGTGAAGTTAGCTCTCTTTCTTTTCTCTCCCTGTGAAATACAGCAGCTGGACCTTTAGCTAGCAACACACTGTCCGACAAATGAACAGTTTGTGTGTTTACTGATGTTTGTTGAGCTGATAGAAACATTGACTTTGAAATTACCTGCCCCTTAAAAAAAAGTCACTCCCTTCATGTTTCCTCCTCTTCTGTAGAGCTAGCAAGATGCTGAAGTGCTGAAAATCAGTGTTTGGCTTGCAGTAGAACTGAGCCTGGCTGTTGGGGTGGTAGAAAGAGGTGCATCTATAAATTTGGCCAGGTATCAAATTTGGTTGTTTCTGTACAAACTGCAAACAACTGGGTTTGGTTTTTTTCTTGACTAAATCCCCTGTCTTCACAACAATTTACAAAGATGATGCATTATTTTAGAAGCATTCTTGCATGATAAAGCCTTACCCCTGGTCTGCTTGGTCTACTCAATCATCATCACCTCATTACAAATGAACACAACACTGATACACAGCCATGGTTGCCAAAGACTCATGTTTCAGAATCTGATTAGCTTTGATGTTAATGAGAGCTTTGCCTCTATTGCTAACCCCCAAGGTTTGTGGATGAAGCTCTCCATCTATACACTGCTGCATTCTGACACCGTTGCCCAGATGGTGGTGCAGTCTAACCCCCTCTATCTTTTTTCTCCACTTGCTAAATACACCAATGAGTGTTGCCCCTGGGCATTAACAGTGCATATGGACACTATGAATACCTGCCTGATCTCATTATAACAGAAAAAACCCCACATAACTTCATAACAAAGGAGAGGAAACATGTTATGTGAACAGCTGGCTTGCCATCCTCACTTCATCTAAAACTCTGCTAATGGTTGGTCTAACTGATAGATTGATTTCTGTTTTCACCACTGACCGAGAGTTGAAAGTAGTGTTTAAATTGTTCAGTACTGCTTTTCACATGAGTCCAATTTTATGCCCCTATGGTGAATTATTTCATCTAAGACAGCTGACAGTACAGTGATGTTACCTTTTTCTGCAGGTGTCAAAAACATACTAAACATATGGTACAGGAATAACAGCAGGCAACTGGGCAAGTTTCCCGCAGGCCCATCACTTTGTAGTGTTTCCCTCTCCTTGTGGTATGTCTTTATATCCAATCATGTTTACGATAGCCTTAATTAACATGTAATGAGCATCAGAAATCATGTTATATTTTTACATAACATTTTATGGTTATACACTTAATTTGTATTTTCAAAACATCATTCAAAATATTACAAAAAGACATAATAAACTATAACAAGACAGGTTCAATAAAAGGGGTTTAACACATAAAAAAAACATGGAAAAATATATGCTATCTATGCTAGATGCAATAAAAAAATTATTTGCACAAACTGGAACAAATTTAAAAATATATGCATACAACAGCAAATGACTCACAGAAAAGCTATTCATATATGCAGTAAACTCCCAAGTGTCATCGCTCATTGGTTGATCGCTAGTGGACATTCCAGGCTCTGGTTGCTCTGGTTACTTTATATTTCCACCTTAAAATTTAGAGGAATTTAATTCAGGACCTGAATACATGGTTGTTTTGCCAACCATGATTTTCTCTATCACTGCTACAGGACACTTAAAAATGCATTACTAGGCAGGTCTGTTATGACAGAGCATTACAACCAGGCAACAACTGCTAACATGACAGGCAATAGGCAACATTGTTTTGTTTTGTTTTTTACATTAAGGAATTTTATGTGTTCCACCTGTATGCAATATTTATAATTCAAGGTTAGAAAGCATACATACTCTAAGGTGACACATGGTCAGTACTTTTTAACTGCGGCTAAATCTCCTACCTGTATCTGCAAAACATGTATAAGCCCTGCCTCTAGGGTTTTGTATTAAGACTGTCTTGGCACTAATACCCAGATTCCTAATTCCCAGCCTTACCTTCGTAATATTCTTAATGAGCCCTTAAGCCCTGAGATCCCTCGTTCTGCCATGTTCCACATTCCCTTTGATCCTGACTATACCTTTCCCAGTATTCTCAGATGGGGGGTGTCTGTGCATAGTGTTACCTGACTGCATGGTGCTAATACATCAAATATTCATCCACACTCTCCTGCCTGCACACTCTGTCCTCCAAAACACAAAAAGTCAAACACAGTTTTAAAATATTTTAAGGACATTACATTTACAGGCAGTGATGGCTGCTACATAACACATAAGAATGATGATGATGCCAGTAAGATTGTTGTTTTTCTTGGTTTCTGTCGGTCATGTTTGGTCACGAGTGGTAAGTGCCATCTGATTATATAATGCATACTATGCTATGATGAATTTTTAAACAGTGCATTTTATACAGTGATTAGCTTTCGATGCCACCAAGGTGATAAAGCACTGGGTAACCCTAAGGATTATCATGTCAGCAGAGTTTTGGAGAACCCTGGAGCTCCAAAGAGTTAAATTTGAAATTGAAAAAACAATCTTTTATTATTGAAATTAACGTTTCAATAGTAAAATATTATTTATTGTTGTAAAATATTGTTTATTGTTGTGCAGTTACAACAACTTTACAAGTTAATTGCATCTCACACTCCAGTGTAAATTCTAGGCCTCCATCTGTGGCTTCTTATATGAGTCATTACTGAAAAACAGATGCAAGAAGGAGCACTTCATCAACTCAATCCACCTGTGCTGCTATGTTTTTGTTTTAATAAAAATATAGCAAAGCAAATGTGTTCGGCCACTTTCATGGTACGTCCATGCATGTACCAGAAATAGGATACTGGAAGCCAGTTGCAGCTGGAGAAAAGAGGGCAACATGAAATGCAAATTTAGTGTTTTCAAGAGTAGCACTAGCAGTGCGAGTGTATTCTGTGTCATTTTCAACATTTTACTAATGGGCAGAAAAGAAAGAAAAGAAAAGATATATAGTGCGAAAGTCTGTATAAGTTGACCTGCCCTTAAACCCTGTTATATTGCTATAATGCCAGATTATCATTTAGGAGAATTTTATTTTTCAGAGTTTGTACCTTGTTAACATCCGTCACAAGTGTTTCAGTAGTGTACCACTCTATGTGTTTTTTGTTTAGTATTGTGTATTTTCCTTTTAGGTCCTGCTCTCACACTCTAGACATTTTCCTGTGTTGATTCAGCTCATTAGTGTTGGGGTATATAAGTCATTTGTCAGATGCTATGGGTTGCATTTCTTTTTTCTTTTAGAGTTCTTATCTCTGAGGTTGCCTTGCCTGTTAACTGGTTTCCTGCTGCTAACTGTATGTCTGAATAACAACAGCCTTTTAACCCCAGTTGTCCAGCTGGTGACTTTTGTGTCCAGTGCCTATCCACAATTTTTGCAGTGCAAACGCATAATCACTGCAGGCACTCAACTTACTTGTTGAATGAGTTAAGGGCTTCCTTATACCTGTCGTCTGATCTATCAGCCTTGCCCACTGGTACTGGAAATTCATACAATCCACAAGTGACAATCAGAAAATATGGGAAGTTCAATGTTCAATTTGTTTCTTTTATTAGAAATGTAAATAGTATTTGTGTACTTTCCGTCTAAACTACATAAACTACACACACTGGCCTCAAGGGGCTTTAAAGTCAACACAAAATCTAACACCTTCAGTCTTTGATTAAAGTGATAAAAAGCTATCATAAAAAGATAAAAAGTCATCACTGGACTGGTGAATCCTTGAACTTTTGGGAGCTATGTTAGTACAGAGAACTTCTTTCTTTATTTTCTTGTTCTTTTAAGCTTACTTTCTCAGAATGTTATCTGTACTTCTTAATGCCTTAAGATCTGGATTTGATATAATATTCTCTGGTGTGATTTTAAATCATTCACAGGCAGAGGTGGCAAAAGTACAGAGATTCTGTACTTAAGTAGAAGTACAGATACTAATAGTAAAAATTACTCTAGTAAAAGTTCAAGTACTGATTTAACTTCTTTACTCAAGTAAAAATGAAGAAGTACCAGCTCTGAAATGTACTCAAGGTAAAAAAGTAAAAAGTAGCTCTTTGGAGGATGTTTCTATTCAACTGAATTTAATTATTTATATACAAATCACAACAACAGTTGCGTCAAGACGCCAGCTATTTTTGTGCAACGCTAATTGAACCATGTGCTATATTAATGTAATAATAAAATAATATTTGTAGATGGGAATACAAACTTTATTTTAGTCTAAATTTTAATTCTAATAAATGTACTCAGCTTGAACCAGTTAAGCAGAACTTGAGCAGAGAAAAAGAAGGAAAATAAAAAATAGCTCTATTTTCTGTTGCCTACATTTTAGAGGGTGACTTTGCCTCTGAACAGGAAAATGAATAGGGGAAGGGTTAAAGTGGGATTCAGCAGGTGGGGGAACCATAAAATTGGTTGAAATGGCTCAGTGTGGAGAAAAGAATCACAACTCACAATAATTTCTATTGAGAGCTCCAGTAGATTTTTTTAATGTACAGGCTCTGATCAGCTGACCTGCAGTTCTGCTGCTCTGAGGTTTACTGCTTTTTGTGGATGTACACAACTGAATTCAACAAGATGTCAGCAGATGTTTCATGAGTTGTCCTGGCTGATTTCTACCCTCTACAATGATAGTATACTGTTTATACTAACTTCATACTAGACAGTATAAAGTTGGTATGAAGGTGGAATCAGCAAATGAATCTCGGCATCATCAACTAAAATTCATATGAATCTCTGCTACATTTGATGTAACCTAACTCTGAACATGAGCACCACAGCTACTGTGCAACAGTTCAGCAAACTGTTCTTTAAATCCACCACAGTGCAGCAAACTAACCTGTTTATCCTGCACTAAACTGTGGATTATTTTTATGCAACCTTTCATCAGCAGTTAATCTACCTCAGTTTGTTTTGCAGCTCATTTCACAATATGAAAAAACATAATGTCACCTGTATAGACCCAATATCTGATTTAAAACATGAGGACTTAGATGGAAGCTTTAAATTTCCACTTTATCAAATACCACTGAGTAGTTCTTACCTTTAACTCTAACCTCTCTTCTTCCTCTCCTGTCCTCTTTCTCATCTTTCTCCATCTCTGTGTGAAGTTAGCTCGCTTTCCCTTTAGCTAGCAACATGCTGTGAGACAAACTGCATGCAAACAGTTTGTATGTTTACTGATCTCTGTCGAGCTGATAAAAATGTTGAATTTGAAATTACCTGCCACAACACATTACTCCCTTTATGCCCGCTCGTCTTCTGTAGAGCTAGCTAGATGCTAAAGTACACCTGCAGTTCTTTCGGTGTTGTGGCAACCCCCCCCACAAAAAAAAAAAAAAATCATAAAAAAATAAATAAATAAAAACACCAGCCCACTTTAACCCCTAATTGTGGCACACATGTTTGCCTCTGGTGATTAATACGCGACCAGGATTGCATTTCATACGTTACTGTTTAGGCTGAAATTGGTTTTCAGTGGTGAAATAATAATTACACTGAAGTGTGTTAAACCAAAAAGTAACGAGCCAGTTTTGAAAATGTAAGGAGTAGAAAGTACTTCATCACTTCCCACCTCTGTTCACAGGTAACAGATGATGGAACAAGCACACTAGCGCAGCAACAAAAATGTCTTCTGTCAGTTAAGCCTACAGTTGTCCTATTCGTCTTTGTTTTGTGCTCAGTATACTTTGGTGAATGAATATTGCTCTGCTGCACATCTTCGGCTCATTCAGTGCTCTTGCTACATGATGCATTCCTATGAATTTTTTTTTATTGTGGTGGATTTATTCATTTAAATGAGTGCATGGTATAAGTGTGCATGCATGTGGAAGTAATCATAGCCCCTTGTGGCATC
>VVHJ01035707.1:6108-24794 GCA_015107715.1 Tylochromis polylepis
TAAAAAAAAAATTTTTATATATATATATATATATATATATATATATATATATATATATATATATATATATATGAATTCATTAAAAAGTATGGCAGTGAAATCACAAAAATCCAGAAACAACCCAGAATAACCATTTTGATTTCACTTGTTTACCACTGCACATATACTTCTAATAGTAATGTTAGCAAAAAAGTTGCATTGAAAGGAAATTTCAGTTTGTTTTTCTTTGAAATGTTATTATTTTCTATCGATTTTATTTCCATAGAAGCACTGTCTGCATTTCTGTCTACTTGTGCTTTTGAATGCAGCATTATTAATTTGGTACATTTGCAGGGAGAGATATGACTTCATCCTGAAAACTGTCTAGAAACTGTCTAGAAAATTCATTTTCATCCTATAGGGTCTTTTCCCCTGGAGCAGACACAGAAACACCTTAAATTATTCAGACCTATGCAAGCCACCAGAAAGAGATTGAGGCAATGTTTTTGTGTTTATTTTTTGGCAGTCTATCTGCGTTTACCTTCCACGGCTTTCAGTCAGACCCTCACCTTTCTGGAATCACTTCTTTTCTTCTCACAGATGCTGGCTGCTCTCATTTATCCACTGAAACATTTGACAACTCTTTGTTGGCCACTAAACAACTTTCTGTACACTCACACTTATCAATATTTAGGGAGCATTACATTTGTGCTTCTGTAGTCTATGATATCTTAAACCCTTGTGCAAACAAAGATTTATCTGGCTGCATAAAGCAGGAAGTTTGGACGTGGAAGAATGTTTGACTAGACTTGGCTGCACATTTATATTCTGGCGACAGGCTGGCCAAATGACAGGCCCCAAAGTTAAAGGTTGTGAATCCAAGTCACAGAATATTCTCTTGAAGTGCCTTTAACGGTTAATCTGCTCCCTTGCTGTGGATAATTGAGGCAAAGTATTCAAAGTGTCAGCAAGGCTCAGATTGTTATGGTCCCTCTGTCAGTAGCTCTGTCTTTATGTCAAGCAAATGTAACCTTCTCATGGGAAAAGCAAGATTCTTCAGCTTTTTTTTTTTGCATGCGAGATGTAATTTTTGCAAGATTTTTTGGTATTTCAATTACAAACAATCAGTTGATAAAGGAAATTGACAATATGACCTTAATTGTGGGAAATTATTATCTCTCTCGCTCTCTCTCTCTCTATATATATATATATATATCTATATCTATCTATATATATATCTATATCTATATATATCTATATCTATATATATATATATATATATATATATATATGTGTGTGTGTGTATATTCCAGGGAAGAGACAGATTTGGCGTGTGACATGGAAGCTGTGATTCCTTATTGAATTCAGTGTTTGCCAGGCATTGTGTCAAATGAAAGTACATGGAACGGTAATAAAAACTGAGGAATTATTATTATTATTATTATTAATTTTTTAGGAGTAATAGCAGCAATATTGAGAGAGTGGACAGATCACATCACTGGAAGCAGTCTTAGAAAATGTGAATTTATGGAGGACTGTATTGGAAAAAAAATGTTGTCTGAGTATGTTACTGTTAAAGCTGTGAGGATGACAATATCCAGTTCACCTTTTTTGGGGATACGTAAGCAAACGGGTTTTTAATATAATGCTTTATTAAAGTGTAAAGTAAGATAACAAACAATTAAATTCATTTAAACGAGCTTAAAGAAGCCTTATTTAGCATCAATTAGAGCAACATATATATGTTTCAGCCTGAATTTTCCAGATTAAGTCACCTCACCCCTGTCTGTGCCACCTCCACCTCCTTGGTGACAGATCACGAGCAGAGTATTCTCTCTGTGAAATTACAGACCTGAGGGGCAGCTGATGAGAAATGTCACTGTCGACAAAAATGGAACTCTAATATATTCCATCACAGGTTTGTTGGACACTTATTAATGTCTCTCAGTGAGTGCTACTAATTAAGGCAGTCAGTCTGGTGCAGCAGATGAAGCGTGGGACAAATAACAGTGTGACCTGAGAACAAAAGAGCTGTGATGAGACTATACATATTTAGCAGAGCTATGAAGCACCCAGAGCACAAAGTGTTCAAGTTGACAAGAAAAAAAAGCCTTTTGCTGTGGTGGAGCAACACACCTAATATTCATAATCTGTCTTAAAACGTTGGTCTTTGTTAGTGCTCGTGAAATGTTTTCATTTTGTACGACCATCATTCTTTTTGCTCTCTTATTAATATATAAAAGAGTTTTATTGCTACCACATGTTACTGTTATTTCCTTTATTGTGATGAGATTTAGCTGCTTAGTGTGGTTTCAAAGCTTTCCTTTCTGAGACGTGGACACATCGGAATTAAAGAAAAGAGGTGGGAAATTCACAGAAATTCACTTTCAGACAATGCTGGCTGTTGGCTGCTGTGTGCCTTTTTTTATGAAGTGCAACCCCCCTCCCTCAAAGTACTTTCAATCATTCTACATCTCCACTTTATCAGAGATGTAGACAGTCACAGATACTGAAAGTTCTAACATTACAGTTAAATGAATTCTGATAATATATTCAACATTTGAGCAAAGACTAATTCTGTAAGATGTGTTGATTCACTGCTTACTTTCTCTTTGATTTTTTAGTGAAGTGCATATCTTCAGTGTTTACCCTGCTGCCACATGCGGCACTCGATTTGTAGCTCACTGTAGGCTGAATCAACCTATGATTGAGGCTTTATAGACTAAACAGTTCATCAAGTAATCAGGAAAGAATTTGATTGGTTACTTGCAATGGTGCAGCCAACCAGTTTTAAAAATGTGAACTCGAGTTTCTATATTTAAAGCGTCTGTGTTTTCAAGTGCTGATCACTCAGTGAAGGCAGCTTGCTTTGACTGTGGAATGCAGCTGCCCTCTGTTTAGTGCCCGTGGGTTGCTGTAATGCCTCGGTAACCTCCCAACTTTCCTTCTTTGTCTTTCTTTATCTACTTGCTTGCTTGCACTCTGTCTGTTCTCTCATATGCATTCTTGCTGAAGTGCACAAACCTATCACACACACCCAGTCAGTGTGCACCTGTGACTCCCCGAGCCTCTCTTTATATGGAACACATGCTCAGGAATGTCACAGCCCTGGCTGCAAATGGCTTCAGCACTTTGCAATAGAGCCATTTGAGTGTTTCATTTCCTGCCGAAGGAGTTAAAAGGACTTCCAAGGGTAATAAAAGCCAAGTGGGATTGCATGCCGTAGGTGCCCACAGCAGAGAATTCTCCCTACTGGACAAACACACAGCGGCAATCTTTCATCAACAGCTAAACTTTGATCATAATGGGGTTTTTTTTTTGCATAGAAAGTGTTTGTAGCATTAGTGCGTTCGTGGGTGAGGGCCTATTTTACTTTCTCCTAGAGTTTTTGAGCGTTTATAACCTCTTTTATCTCATTCTTTTGATTTTCTACTGTACATTATCTGCCTGCCAAGGCTGGCAGAAGAAGACAGAACATTTAGCACCCGAATAATTATTGTCAATTATTAATATTATTAATTGTTATTAATAATTAATATTGTTATTAATATTTATTGTCAAGACGTGTTACTGACCAAAACACATAGTTTGTCGTTTGTTTTGCTTACTTTGAAATAGCTTCATAGTAAATAAACTCAGTTATTTATCACCTGCAGGAATCACAGCTGTGCAGAGAAACAAGAACCTCTGTAAATCACAGTGTTTTGGGTTACACAACAGAGAATCCACTTTTAGGACAAATTTACTTTCAAAGTATGGTGTTACAGCAATAATCCAGCTAAAGAGCATTCTGGAACATTTTGGAATATGTTAAAAATAAATGTTAGTGAACAGCTGAAGAATAATACATCGCTGAAACAATGAAAGAAACAATGGGATAGGAATATAGAGTGGAGCAGATGTGCATAGGTCACTCCTTTGGGTGCTGTAAGTAGGAATAAGTAAAGATAACCTTTGTAGAATCAGTTAATATTATTTTGAGATGTTGGGCATTTCTATTTGTGTTGACTCTTATGACTCCCTTCAACATGTTTGTTTTTCCTTCTTTCTTAAGGCCCATGGAATAGTTTGTGGTTGCAGTGCTGGCAGAGGTCCGCATTGTGTAACACAGTCGTGCATTGTGGTTGCAGGGTGGGTGTGTGAGGATTTTTTGGGGGGGTCTGTGAGCATCACTCACTGGTGCTTTGTGAGATAAAAAAGAATCGTGGGAGACTGACAGCTCGGCTTTTTTCTGTCTTTCATTGTCTCATCAGCATACTGTCTCCTGCAGTGAGGAAAACTAATTATGTCTTCAACCCCTGCTTCACCCCCCCCCTCCCCTTTTATTCAGATCATCACACTTGGAAATCATAATGAGTTTGTGTCAGACCACTTTGCCTTTTAGAAAGGAAGAGGGGGAAAATTCCAAAAAGTCCATTTGCCTTCACTCAAACAAGCTGCTGGCAATTATGGGCAACCTTTCAACCCTCCAAAGCTGTCGTCTCAAATTCTTTCAGGCCCTGACCAAAAACTTGTGGACCTGCACACCTGCCAGCTTCCTCATCTGTGCTTGTATGCCTTTAAACCAGAGCTGTACCAAAACCTTTTTGTTATCAAAGCAGAGGAAGTGTATGACAGCCATCTGGTAGGCTGCTTTTAATTATTTATATAAAACAACAGTAACAAAGATTATGGCAGCTGAGGATCTGGTCTCCATGGAGCTTGGGCTTCACATCTGGGCTATGGGAAGTTAGTGAGGGCAAGAGGGGTGTTGTGACGAGATAACGTGTCCAAGAGCTTCCCAGTGCCTTTGTCTCAGATGATTTCCTACTTCCTTGGACAGCTGAGACAAAGACTTTGAGTTCTGTCTCAGTCAGACCCAAACCCTTCTCACATAGTACTGGGAGAAAATAATTGCTCATTCGACCTTGTGATTTCAGAGATTAGAGCAACATATTTGAAACAGATCAGTCACCTTCAGAGAAACAGCACACAGGCAGGTGTTTAAGGCAATATTTCTAACAAGCAGAATATTTGCTTATATTACTTTGCTTATAATAGATTTGGACATTTTCCCAGGGCTACATCTTTGCCATTTGTAATACAGTGAGCCATTTTATTGGCTCTTTTCTTTAACCTGCTTTCTTACTTTTACCTCATTTAATGTATTCCTATCTTCCCACCACAAGTAATTTGGTGTGTAGTTTAATGATCTATTAAGGCTATAATGCGTGTAGAAATAGATGTTTCTGCTGTTCTTGGATTTCTTCCCATATAATTGAACACTGGAGCAAGATGATGAGTCCAGAAACTCCTCTCACACCTTTTGTTGATCATAATTTGGTTTTAGGGGTTTATGTTTGAGATTACTGAAGCATTTTCTTGTGTAATTGTCTAGTTGGCTATTTATTTTTAAGGATAAGAAAAATAGAGCACTAAATAAAAAGGGACGAGGGCAGCCAGACCTGTTTTTAACCATGTTAAACCTTCAGAAGTATATTTATCCTTTAATGAAGATTTATTTAGGGGTGGAATGGTGTAAGCATTCGTCAGTGCAAGACATTCAGTGTGGCAGACTTTTTCTTGGTTCACTACACTCTCTGAAGCAAATAATTACTGTCAAGTAAGCCCAATACACTCTAATTAGGCCAATTTCTTAGCACTTGTAGAACACAGTAGAGCTGCAGTTATTAGTTAATGAACAGATTAGTCAATCGACAGAAAATAATTAGGCAATAAATTGAAAAATTGATTCATTGTCATCATGTCCTTTTTTCTAAAACTGCAAAATGCAATCATCTGTTATTTTCTTTTGATTTCATAGTAAACTGAATATATTTGGCTTTTTGCCTCAACATTGTACAGAAGAGCAAACTAAAGATGTTCCTGCCATTATTCAGAAAAAAAAAATCACTGATGAATGTATATTAGAAAGCCGTGTGTTTCAATCATGCCACACTTGTTTTTTTTTTTTTCTTCTTATCTTTTTTCGCTCCTGCCAATTAAAGTAAATTACTGTCACTGAAGGATTTGGCGAAACAATAACTGTCTGTGAAAAATGAAAAGTGTTACCCATTCTGTTAGCACTCTCTCCAACACAGGAGAACTTCACAGATAAATCCCCAAAACATAAATGTTGAATATCATCACAAAACTTATTCTGTGACATTTTCATTTCCTTTTTATTGTTTTATCTCATTTTAGTTACATTCACACCCCCAAAAATGACTTGTTTAGGTTTTCTGAAGGTGGTTTGGGTTAAAATCCACCGTTTCAACAATAATACGCACATGCCTTGAGAGCCTGGCTGGCAGAAAGCTTTACGTTTCTTTACGTTGCTTGTACCCTCTCAGGAAGCGAGAAGCCACGTTCTATTTCTTGTCATCAAGTAGTAAAGACGGAGAAGAGCTATTCTTCTGTGACAACTGTGTGCTGAAGTGTATTCTCAGAAGAAAGATTACATCTAAATGAAAGTTCGAAGAGCCTGTATCCTCAGAGACTGAGCTAATTAAATTTGTAAATTCCTCCCAAATCATCTCCCTATCACGCTGGTAACTCGATGCTGCCAAAAAGTGTGTCACAATGTGTTAAGACCGGTATACTGGCAGAAGATATTTAGATGAGAGATGAAATTAACGGCCTGCAGAGACCCCTGTGTTTTCAGCAGGTTTGGCTTTTATAAAACTACTCCTTAAGAAGGGAGATACTGGCTTATTAATGTCATGGCATTATTTGATTTAGCCTGCTTTGCAAAATTAAATTACATCGAGCTTGTGAGATTCAGTGATTTAATGCACTGAGTTGATGTATTTCAGCTGTATGGGGTTGTTAATCTGACATATTACAGATAACATCCTCTACTTTCTAGCTGAAATTAAATCGCTGTTGATAACATGAGATGAATTCAGTCTGGAAGACCTGAAAGTGTACAGCATCTGACAGCCACTGTAGACAAGTGCAAGCACCCCACGTACTGAGTAAGTATATGCATGGTGCGCTGCTGTAGGGGAATACTTATTCCCAACACTGCTAACACAGTTTTTTTTTCTCTTTTTTTTGGCCACCTTAAGCTAGCTAAAGGTGGCTCACTTTTAATTGTATGAACGCAATGGCATCTATTTTGGAATAACTCATTAACTCTCCAATTAACTGTGGACAGCGTGGGTTGAGGATCCGTAAGTAAACATACCGGATGTCTGACACAAAGAGGCAAAAGCCTTTGCAGTCTCTCATTGTCCCAGGAGTAATTGGGTTGGGGGTCTACGAGAAGCTCAGCACCCTGAAAAGCAAACTCTTACCAGGCCCTCCCACTAAGTCTTAATCCTTGTCTCCCTGGCCTCGTATCAGACAGAAATCACCAATTACAGTAATGGCAAATCCAGCAGCCAATACACAAAAGCTGACAATGATGTGACACCTTGCTGGCCTTAATCAGGATGTCAGGCTTCATCTCTCAATTTGCAGGGCCTCTGCCACTTGCTTTGGTATGTGACTTTAAGCTGCTTTGGCCCAATTTCACATGGCCCTGTTATCTTCTCTGGACTTTCTTAAGAGAGAAACTGCCCTAAAGACAGTTTTGCTTTGTGTATTCACAGCTATTAACTCTGATTGTGTAAGTGTCATATGAAAAACTTTTATATTTGTTTTTTTTTCTTTTCACATTTTTGTTCCTAAGTTAGCTGCCATTATTATTATTATTATTATTAGTAGTAGTAGTAGTAGTATTGTTATTGGGCTTAATGTTAAATTTAAATACCTTGGGGAAAATATGTTAAGGTATGTTAAGAATTAAGATAGTTTAGGTTTAGTGAGGTTTAGTGTAATGTAATTCATAACATTTAAGGGTGAAAATATGGTTTAAATATAACCTTAAGCCTGTCTTAACCCTAATCATGATTCCCTATCCCTGTGCTATCAGAATGTATCATTCTAAGCTTCTAAAAATTGTCTGCCAAGTCTTTACAAATCACAGGACAAAATAAATGCATACATTCATACATGCATACAATAAGCAATTGAACTGACATCAAAAAAGTATTTACATCTTTTCCATAAAAAGTTTTTTTGTTTCTCTCTGAATCATACAGGCTTTGGCAGCTGATGTGTTACACTTCAAAGGGTTCAGTGATTAAGGTTTTAAGTAATAATGGACTTGAATATACTTGTTTGAAGAAACAGTGTTAAGTCCAAAAACAGAGGATCCTGTCTAAATTGTCAGCGATAACTTAAATGACTTATCATTTATCAAGATGTGCAGTACGTGTCAAATGTCAGACATTTTCTCAGTTAAACTGTTCACAATTGTTAAACTTATTATTTCAGTTGGAAAGTACCTGGTCAAAGAAAGAATGGAGGGTTAGGAATTTGACCAGGAAGTGATAGATTAATTTTGTATAGATTCCAGTCTGAACAGCAACAGTACTGAGCACCGATACCCCATCCAAATTTACAGCAAGATTCATTTAGCCCTCTCATAACTTTTGCAGGCTGAGGCAGGCTGGCATCTCTGCAGTTCCCTAAAACACTAAAGGCCCTTCTATCACAACGGCAGGCTGGCTGATGTATGACTTATAGTACAAGGCCACGGGATAAAACAGCATACTGTATGAGCTGTGGTGTGTGTCTGTGTGTTTGTGCTCTACATTGCCGGTGGTCCTTCTCTAGCAGGGAATCTGCATCACAAACAGCATGCATGCAGCACCCCCACCCCCACCGCCCCCTTTCTGAGTTTGAATCCACACGTCTCTACTAAGCTACAGCGCAGCTCAGCCGCCCCATATAGATATAAATGATCTCACCATTTATTCTTGAGTTTAATAGTGAAGGATTAAGGCAATTCAGGCAGATTACAAAGCTGGGCCAGCTTCTTTAATTGTCTCTGTGTGACTAATAGGAGTTGTATTAGGCCAGGCATTTTGAGAGACAACACAGTGTGTTCATGGAATTGACTGCTGATTATTTCCATGTGGAGGCTGAGATATTTATGTGACCAGAGCATTTTTTTTTTTTTACAGCAGGGACAGATTAAGAAATACCTTTCTTTTTCTTCTGTGCATAGATTTACCCTGACAGCATCTCTTTACCCTGTACCTGTTTCTTTTCCCCCTTTCAACTAAAACAGAAATAAGATTACCAGTAAAAGAAAGAAAGCAGTTAGTGTGCAGACTGAGCTCTTTTTTTTCTTTGTGTCTGGCCAATCTTCAAACCTTAATCAGTGCGCTGACTTCAGGAGGTACAGTGCTTTCCACACAGACTTCTCCACCCAGTAGGGAGAGCAATTTGTCTGCTCTCAGTTTTTATGTGGCCATTCCCTGCTTCTATCATCTTAAGCAGCTGAGCTTACCACAAAGCCACAGAACAGCCAAATTGAGAAAACATTATACAGCTAATAGAGCTGTTGGAAAAACTACCTCGCTGGATTGCTTAATGCCATGAGGTGCCACCTTGAGTGCACTGGGAGCATTATGTTGCTTAGCTTATAGTAGTGTTTTGAAGTCCTTTTCAATATCACTGTTATTTTCTCCCCAGCTTCACTGATGATCTCTGACATCCCATTAGAGTATCTGTTATTTGTATTACCCTCACTGAGAAATCGTGGTGGAAATTGTGAATTAAATTTCTGTAACCATCCAAAGAAGAAGAGAGTCATTATCAAGTCCAATATACAGTTGGCAGCAAACAGGGAGACTTTGCTTGAAGGAGAAAGTACAAACTATGAGATTGTTTCCCAAGATACAGTTTCAAGGCTAATTATCTTGCAATAATGACATCATTAAAATGATGGGAAGCCAGGGCTCAGGCTGTTGAAGAATGGAGCTTTGGTCACACAATACTCACTCATACTTTATTGAACAAGAGTTTTAATCTGCTGAAACTGTATCATTAAACAGATAATGACTGAAAAAAAAATTCAAAATTTTGACATATCCAATACATTTGAAAATATTCACTATTTTTTGGTTTTTGGACATGTCTCAGACAAGTAGTTCCCTTCACTTCCCAGACTTTTTGACAGCTCACTGAGAGCTTGTGAGAACTTTTTTGTTGTCAGCTGCAGGTTTTGTGCACAGGTGGAAAGAAAGAGTCAAGACAATGTAAGAGTCACGGCTGCGACTGAAAAGTGAATGAAAGATTCCTGTCTTCTTTTGAGATAGACTGGCATCCACTGTCTAATCTATTGTGGAATAGTGAAACAGTTATTTGTTAATATGCACACTAAACCATCGTCTTCTGTTTGAATAAGAAAATAAGCCATGTAACTATTGGAACACAAATTTTCCTAGAGACAAGCCACTTAAAGTGTCCTGAAAAGAAATAAATGGGGAAATTCCCAAGATGGATTTTTTTTTTTATGATATGTCCCCCCTTACCCCCAGATTGACTGACCATAGACTGTATTAGAGTTGGACATGACTTCCAGATCCAGAAGTGAAATCAGACATTTATGAAACTTGACATGAAACATGAAATTTTTCAATTTTACGTTGAGACAACAACCCTAGTTTGAGTATTAGTTTATCCTAAGTGAGCAGTTTGCTTCTGTCTTTACAGTCTCAGTTTCTAATTTCTAATGTAATAGTAAAGGATTATCATGGTTAAATAAAAAATCAATGACTTGGATTATGTTGGACAATTATCTGAAGCACACCAGCTTCAAAAAAAAAATAAAAAAAAATATATATTTATATATAAATATATAAATTATATATATATATCAAGATCAAAGGCTGAACTACAATTCTTTTTTTTATGTAGCATCAAATCACTACAACAGTCACCTCATGTTGCTTAATATTGTAAGGTAAAGACCCTACGATAATACAGAGAAACCCCAACAATCAGAGGACCTGTGATGAGCAAGCACTTTGGTGACAGTGGAAAGGAAAAACCACCAGCAGAACCAGGCTCAGGGAGGGGAAGCCATCTGCCGTGACTGAAGAGAGCCAGAATATTAATAATAACTATATAATAAATATATATAATAAATTAATAATAACTAATGAGTTATTATCAAATACATAACCTTAAACAGGCTGTTCAACTCTCTAATGTGAATAATAATTTATCAAAAGACATCATACAGAAATCTGATATGTGATTAAAATGATGACATCACATGTAAAATTGAAATCTGTGGTTTATCAAGCTGAGCAGTCCTTACCTTTAAATCTAACCTCTCTTCTTCCTCGTCTTTCTTATCTTTCTTCATCTCTGAGTGAGGTTAGCTCTCTTTCTTTTCTCTCCCTGTGAAATACAGCAGCTGGACCGTTAACTAGCAACACACTGTGAGACAAACTGTAGACACAAACAGTTTGTGTGTTTGCTGATGTTTGTTGAGCCAATAGACACGTTGAATTTGAAATTACCTGCCACTTAAAAAACGTCACTCCCTTCATGCTTCTTCCTCTTCTGTAGAGCTAGCTAGATGCTGAAGTACGGCAAACACAACTTAACCTGCACTCCTTCCGGCCCACTTTAACTCCTGAGTATAAACACTGTAAATGATATTGCTGAACCAAAAGTAACAAACCTGTTTTGAAAATGTAAGTAGTAGAAAGTACAGATATTTGTTTAAAAATGTAGGGAGTAAAAGTAAAAAGTTGTCCAAAAAGTACATACTCAAGTACAGATAGCTGAAAATTCCACTTAAGTGAAGTAGTATTTGTACTTCATTACTTCCCACCTCTGCTCACCGTGGTTATCAGACATATATCTTTGGACAACAGGAATGCATTTTCGTTGGTGATGTCAGTAAGTCTGTTGTTGCACTGTACAAGATTACTTTTAAGGATGTCTGAATTGATGGTGGACAGTTCATGTATGTAAGCTTTGTGTGGTTGTGCTGTTACTTGTTCAGACTACATCAAGTAAACTTCACATCGAGGGGTGCAAGGAACAGTTGTGATATGCACATCATCAGGCAGTGATTTAAGGTGCACTTGATTTACTTTTGCTTTTCATTCCATTGGTGAAGCACACGTTTTCGGTATCGGTTGATCATGTTCATTTATTATGAGAAGCCAAAATCATGATTGCCATTAAAATTTGATCAAGTGTGCTGCTTTAATAAGCGTGAAGTCTCCTCAGTTTCCCAGCTCACCCCAAGGTCATGATGTTGATCTGTCACACTTTGTGGGACTAAAGCAAGCACAATATGCAGCTACTTAATGCAAGCTTGTTAGTATTGTGAAACATTCTCATATGTAGTAGCAATAATCCTATGGGATTAAAAAAGCTTTTTAAATGTTATTATTGGCAAAGAACACAAATAAAACACATCTTTAAAACACATTTGACTGGTTATACATGCATGGGTTAGGGGTTAGGGTTAGGGTTTTTCTCAGTTTTTCCAAAGGTGTATGGTCTCATCAAAATGACTACAGAGTCACAAAATTTGCCTATAAGTACTTTGATATAGTATAGTTAGCAATTTATCAAAATAGTTGGGGCCCCTTTGCATAAGCAGTCTATCCTGCACATAAGGCTGATGTAGAGTGGACAAAGGACAGTGTCCATGCCTTTGAAAGGCAAAGACAGAGAAGCTGGGGGCAGATCTGTGCCCAGTTCAGCTGGGCAACCTGAGAGCTGGCTTTGTTTCCACAAGCAGCCAATCACTCAGCACAGGTTTGGTTGAAAGCTGTTCAAATGTTCAGGGTAGAGGGCATTCTGGGAATATTCAGCTCTTCTTAGACTCTGCAACCTTTTAGTACCACAAACGGCTTTAACATGACACTCGATAATAAATCATAGTTATGGATTCGATCAAAACAGATTGTTACACTAGGAGTTGTGACAAACCAACTTTGAAATTGTTTCAAAAGCATGAAAACACACACACACACACACACACACACACCCATATACAGTGTCTGTCTCTGTTCTTAGAAGTCATCAATCATAATCAGTTAGCTGTTTCCATAAGCTAACAGAAAATGTAAAAGGAAAGCTGCTCAGGAGGTCAGCCATTTGAAAGAGCCGCTCATTCTGTGAGCTGTTGCACATGAGCCATCAGTTCAAAAATGACTCTTCTTGGACAAATACACTTGGCATGCGTTTTTGTTGAGCACAAAGTGACACGCCCAGCCGTAAGAATTCGTGTGCTGCCGTCTGGTTCCCTTAACATCCTGTCATTTGCTTTTTGTCTGAGCATAAAGAAGACATCAAGTGAGCTCATAGCAGACAGTTGAGTGATAGAACAGCTCATCCTGATGACAGACACAGACAAAAGCTAGTCCCTAAAACTGTAGTCAACTGCTAAGTAGGCTTTTGTGGAATCTTATTTTTTTCTTTCTCCCACATGCCGTCTGGCTGGAGGCCTGTGTAGAGTGTCTGGCCCGGGGGTTACTCATCACGAGCGTAGCTGCCAGCATCAGGCCGTCCCCTTGATTACAGGGCTGCTGCTGACTCGGTTGGGTGTTCCAGTCTTATCCCTTATCACCAGGTGCATTTACGCAGGCTTTTCACCACTCGGTTTCCTTCAGATGCACTTGCTTGACTGAAACTGCGTGTGCAGGCAAATGAGTTCTGTATTTTCCATGTAAGGTTGTTGCCACTATCCAGTGTCTGGTTGCTCACACAGAATTAGGTGGTGCTACACAGACACGACAGACATAGATTGGATTGTATTACATTAACATTAAAAAATTAATATCAAATGCACATACTGGCATATTAAATGCAGCACCTATGAATGTGACCTCTGCAGTAATAACTTCACACACAAGGTAGTACTAAAATAGAGACATCAGTGACACGGGCATCAGGAGTCACTGCATCATTAGAGATGTCAGTTTCTACTAATTTGTTATCGTTTAAGATCTACTTTTATTTCCCCTCAAGGCTTTTCAATAATTTCGCTCCACACTGACTGGCTAATTCAAATATATTCCATATCCTTGTGAGCACAGTTCAATTTTCAATTCAGTTCAATTTTATTTATATACATGCAGCGTGTGAAATGGAATACATACTTTGGAGGGTTGCATATATGGATCAATATGTATATATATATTCACTAGCTGGGCCCACGTCCTCATTTTAGGTTTGACAGATAAAGGCGAATGGCTTAAACATGAATCGAGCTGCGGTTTGGGGAAGGCCTCGGAGGGGACTGGTGGCGGCTGCCGGGCCCGGCAGATCCCCATGTACTAATGAAAAGTGAAGAAGTGAAAGAATTGAAAAAAGGAAGGGAGGGAGGGTGGGTCATGAAAACGAGAAAGAACAGTTTGTAGAACTCGGGGGTCATATATAGATAACAACCGCAAATTCAGATAATTTATCTCCAACATATTGATCATATATGTATACATCAGTATCTGCTGAATAATCTAAGCTCTATTTTCACCTTTCACATGAAAAAGAAACTAAAGAAAAGGCTGCAGAGCTATGCACCTTTTACATATTTTACATAGTTTGTGTTGTTTTAAGAATCTAAAAGAACTATTTATTTATTTATTTTTTTCGGCTTTGCATGACCGTTTCTCCTCGTATAGCTCCCTCGCTTTCTCCCTCACTCTCTCTGCTGTGTGGATTGGGTGAGCAGTGGCAGTTTCATCTTTTTCAAAGCTGGATCCAGTGGTTAGATTTTTGGGAGGAGTGCACATAGTCATGTTTGGGACAGTGTGGGATGAGCAGCTGATCCCAGATGAGGACTTGGTGCATGTCATGCTCCTGCTTTCTCTTCATTGTGCCTTTTAAAATAAAAAAGGCTTAAAATATAAACTAAAGGCATCAATATTTCATGTTTACTGAACAACACTTAATAATTTAGAAAGATAAGTCTCAAAGTTAGATGTGCCATAGTTACTTTGGTTGAAACCACAAAACATTGTAGACATGTTCTAGATATCTTCTTCATCAGTGTAGACACATTCCCTTTACACTCAAACTGTAATATTTGGTATCATTGAGATATTCAAAGTAAATTTGAGACATTTTAGGTTCCAAAGAAGCTTGACAGCAGAGCTTGAGCTTGAGCTTGAGCTGAGGGGTTGGTGGAGTTGTAAAATTTAGAATTTGCCTATTTTTTCTATTTGTCCTGGTTGGGTTTTTTTTCATGATGAAAGTGATCCCCTTTAAATGAGATGCATTAGCACTCATGTAGATTTGTTCCACTTACTGTGCGGCACATTGTTTTCTGTACTCTTGCAAAATGAAATATCCAAACAGAAGCCCAGTGCTGAAATACCCAGACATAAAATATGTGTCCGTCACTTCATCTCGTGGAGTACTGAACTTAAGGTGATTGGTAACCCAACGACAGCACCAGGGGAGCACACATACACCCTACATCGCTGGCCTTAGCAGGGTGAGCAGGATCATTTTCACTTCTATTGCTCTGCATGCTGATTTAACTGTGTGGTGTCTTGGGGAACTGCAGACCTGGACTAGCTCCACTGGCAATCAGCAGTGTGTAGGGTGAGAGAGCGCCGTATAAAAATTACAGAGGTGGCTGGAGGGGCCTTGGATGTGATTTCCCTCGGATGGTGCCTGTCCAAGACTGTGATTAAAGAGCATATGAGCACTGATTAATATGATCATTTTCCTAATGACAGATGTATTTCTGTAATAGATGGATGTTTATGATGCCAGCCCTAAGCGATCATAGCCCCCCCATTTTGCAAAACAGCAGCTGTGGGTCTAATTTGAAATTTTAATATTTCTCATTCTGGATGCCAAACATTTGGTTTATTTGCCGATGATAAGGAAATGAAAGCAGCATTAGGAGCAGCTGCCTCTGTGTGTGAAACCACTGATAAGTGTGACCATAGGGGTTGCAACCTCAAAATAATAGCACTGCCTCAGGATTCTGACCTGGTGAGTGCCATCAGTCTACAGCACAATTTTGTTTTGTAATTTATCTCACTTATCAATTCCTGTGGAGCTCAGATGTCCAATCAGGCTTTCAGATTGGAGCGCAGGGCCCTGAGGTTGTGCTTTGACATTTAAGCAAAGCAAAGAGATGGAAGGCCGTTTGGCTGCTTAGCAGCTCCTGTAAGTATCCAGATTGACCACACTGTAATCGGCTCGCTGTCTTTTTTCCCTCCACAGTTTTTTGTTTCATTAAGATAAATGATAAAAATACTGTGTATGCTAACGTGGATCTCTGTTTAGCCTAGTCGTGTATTTGAAAAGACATGCCTTCCAGCTGCTTGTAGCAGAAAGGTCAGTGAGGCAGTAGAAAAGCAAAACCAAGCTTGTACATTATAACGAGTACCAGTGCTTTCATTTCTCAACTGGCCTGTCCCTGTTTGTTTCACAGTATATTCTCACTGACAGTCCATGTGCTGGGCTGGAGTTAGATAGCATCATTATAACACAGCTTACCAGCAAAAAGGGATTTGGACAAGCGTGGCATATTTTCATGACTTCATCAGGCTGTCTGGGCAATGAATTCTGCTGATCTCAGGAAATTCAGCAATTAAGAATGAGAATATCAGGCTCTACATCATGCAGCCAGGCAGTTCCTGGGGATTTGTACTGATTAAGTGGTTTCAGATGGAAACAAAACTCTGAGTGTTTCCTTCTGTTTTTGACCATGTCATGTCTTTCCAGTGTCCTCCAAGAAACAAGTCTGCATCTCTGAGAGTTCAGTTGCATCCTAACACTCCATGCCACCTCACATCACATTACATCTAGCACACATGCAAGCCTGCTGTGTAATGTCGCGATAATTGTGATTGCCAAAATAAGTCAACAAATGTTCTTATTTGGCAGCCGGGGACAGTTATTACAAACAACTGGTCCCTGTGATTCTCATGTGAGTGGCTCAGGATTTGAAATCAAGCAGCACAGTTTTATGCCTGTGGTAAATACGTGGTTTTGGCACAGTCAAGCTGCAGTACACATTTAGTTTATATTCCATGTCAATGTTCTCTGAGTCACACTGCCGTTTTCTTTCTTTCCAGCTAATCATTATGGCTTTCTAAACATGACCTGATTTCTGTGAGGCAGAGGAGGAAATTACTGTTCACACCTGGCATTATTAAAACAAGTCTGAATTTGATTGCCTGTGATCATATTTGCTTCACTGCTTATATTTTATATTTTTTATGGAAACTTATGGGGGAAAAAAGGAAATGCACACTTGTAGTTGTAGTTGCAGAGAGGATTGCTTTGGCTTTTCTATATCTGGTCATATGTGTCCCTGAGAATTTGGCCTTAGCCTTTGAATCTTAATTAGTCCAGTGAGATTACCGCTATGAGCCATGAGAGGAGAGGTTTCTGACTCACTGGTTTGTTTTTCACTTTGAACTTTATTTTCTGCCACTGCCACTCGAAGTACCGTTTGAAGTTTTCTTGACCCTCGTGTAAACAACGGAAAGAAGTTGAGGCTATTTCCGCTTTGACAATTAAAACCTGTCATCTTTAAGAGAGTTTGATGTTCTGTTTGTAGTTCGCTGTTTAATATCTTTAGATATATTAAACTATTGTGAACAGTGGTGACTGCATTATGTATTGACCTTTACCTCTCTCAGTCCACCAGAATGTAGGCCACTAAGCCACCACTGAGGGATAGCAGGACTTGTTGTTTTTGACCACATGCTACACAGCTGTAACAAAGTTAAGATATTATCATTCAAATCAAGTCCTTATATGTATTTGAGGCTCAGATATCATATTAAATAATAGACTCATTATTAGTAGGTAAGGTTTCTTAGACTTAAATATTGGTTGATTTCTGACTGTAATGCAAAATTGCAAAAACAGCAATGCAAAATAATCTTTTAAGCAGTTCATTGAAAACAGTTATCTTATCTAGTATTATTTACAATGGGTAAAAACGATTTAACATTTTGCCAGTGTGTATGTGGACTTGTAAAGGCATCACACCATGTGGGTAAGTTTGTCATTTCACTATTGCAGATGTACGCCTATGTAAATTTCAGATGCCACACAGTGGAGTGAAAATGACACTATTTTTGCCTTGCATATAAATATGGCTCTTGCAAACTGGATTCTAGCTGACTTGAAGAAATCATCAACTGCTGTGAGCTGCTGATGATAGGCTGCCAGCCTTGCTCCCTAATTTGGACACTGACACAGGAAAGCTGAGTGCTTCTTCAATAAGCGGGGTCCCTGCTGGTTTAACAATTATGTAACAAAGCTGACCAATGATTTCTGCATCTGTTACACTACTGAATGGCATTTTGATATTATATGAGAGTGAGCAGCATGAAACACCACTGTGGGTAAAAATGAACTCCCTGTCAGGAGGCACCGGAGGGGTAATCATGCACAGTGTGCCTTGTGTGTGCATGTCAGTGTAGCATGAATGCAATTTCCCCCACTGACCTTCCACTGCAATTCTGATTCTTGGCTTCACAGCAGCACATAGGGCTATACTTAAGCTGTTAGGGGTGTGTGATGCACTCAGTGACTCACACACTTAAAAAAAAAAAGAAAAAAAAAAAGGAAAATGCCTGAGTGCAGAGAGAATTCAAGGAGGGTTTCTATTAAGTGAATAACGTCTCATTTAAAACAAAAGTGCTCACTTTATGGTCAAACACATCTGAAATCATTTCATATCTGCCCTGTCTGTTACTTTTAAGAATAAAAAAAATAGCTGTGAATATGATAGTGGGCTCCTTGAACTAGGAAATAATTGTGCAGTTCAATATCATGATGGTTACTTGGGGTGTCAGCAGTGAATGCATCTGATATGTACACTCAACAAAAATATAAACGCAACACCTTTGTTTCTGCTCCCATTTTCCATGAGATGGACT
>VVHJ01035707.1:24814-53827 GCA_015107715.1 Tylochromis polylepis
TGAATATGATAGTGGGCTCCTTGAACTAGGAAATAATTGTGCAGTTCAATATCATGATGGTTACTTGGGGTGTCAGCAGTGAATGCATCTGATATGTATTAATAATGTTCCCATTGTTAATAATCCTTCTCTGTCAGAGCTGTCCGACCTGTAGAACATAAAGGACCAAGCCTAGGTCTCTTTCACAGCAGGCCAAGCTAACTGCTTTCAAATGGAGCATCCTTTGACCTCCCAGCACGGTCACTAAAAGGTGTCCCTACCTCAGCCAGCATTGTTATGCAGCGAACACTGTGTCCTCTGCCAGACTCTTTAAAACTGCTTTCAAACGCATCCGATTGAAGGGTACATTTTTATACCTTACCATTTGCGGTGAATAGGAATGATTGGGCCATCAACATATTCCTGAAATATTATCTTTAGCCAGTGATGAATAACCATGCTGCAACTTTGATTATGTCAGACCAAAATCCAGATGATCGATGATAGGGAACTGAAATTAGGATAATTAGATAGAATAAAAGATTTCAGTTACCATTTAACCTTTAAACATCAATAAGGTGATCACCAGTGTGATTCGATATAGAGATAGGTTGATGATTTCATTTGCTTTTTGTGGGCTTTTTTGGCATGCCATTCATATAAGAGACTTGATTTGATCTAGTTTCTGGAGTTATCGTTAGTGCTAACTCTAACCCACATTGTTCTACCCTAAATCTATACCCTAACACCCACCATAGGTTGAATGTGCATTCTAACTCCACCACTATGTGGTTTACCTGTGGTCTTGTGGATGTTAAGCGGTTGAAAAAAACAGAAACAGGAAAATCATCTGATAAGTTAGTCTATGGAGAAGTGACTTTGCAGCAGCTGATGAAACTGACTCCTGGTATATATTATCCCTTTACCTCAAAAGAACAACTTGAGCTGGTTTTATGGCTGACCAGAGGTGGCTGTCCACGCCACACCAGGGAGGCACTGTAGAAAGTACCTCAACAGGTCAAGTCTGTGGGCAGTTGCAACATTACAACATTTGGCAGCTGATTACGTCATCAGCTGGGGTCGAATGATATTAGGCAAAATACAAATTGTGAACTTTTCCTAGGGAGAGGCAGACATTCTCCACCAGGAGAGGACAGCCAGAAGCACACGGCAGAAGGCTGATGCAGAAACAGAGTGGCGGAAAGTGGGGCCCACTTTCAGTGACTCGTGTACTATTCTCAATCAATGCAAGGCTCCTATGGTGTAATTAGGACAATGTCATTCTAACTAGTATGTTGACATCTGTCGAAAACTAAAATTCTTGTCCCTTACCTACAGGTATTCATAAACAGATAACTGATCATAGGGATCAGAATTATCTTAGTTTGTTTTAGAGACAACAGTCTGTAACAGAAAACATTAGTTACAAACAGATGAAATAACAAATGAAGACCTATGAGTTTCTACTGAGTGATATGCTGAAGACTATTAATTACAGAAGGAAAAAAGTCAGACTACTCAACCCATCAAATACTTAAGATTTGTCTAAAAAGTCCAAATTAAGCATAGTCTGATGGAGAGTCCATATAAATTGGCTTTGTTTGTAAGCTTGTAAAAATAAGAATGTCATAGTAACCTTTCTACTGTAGAATAATTGTAGCTTTCAAGCTGCACGAGCAGCTAAACTTCAGTTCCAAAACCAGCAAAGGCAGAATAACATTTCTTCAGCTGAGTTTAGCACTGACAGTCTGTTTCTGATGCGATTACCGAGATATGTACTTTAAGATTTTTTCAAGTTGCAGCATTAAAAATCATTTAGCAGTGGAGATAAATTTTGTCCCCACTGCTGATAAAAAAGAGTTCAACTCAGGGAAGGGACATATAGATGAAAAGAGAAGGCATCCCCTCCAGCAAATCACACCCCAGATTATATACCACTGTTCTCTGACACAGCCTACAAACAATATTCAATAAATGTGTGATTTGTCTGACTTGTCCCATGAGCTCAGTATTGTGATGACTTTGGCCACAGTAAAGCAATAGCTAGAGCCAACATTTATCTTAATGTGCAGTAATCCACTTCAGATTAATGATTTGTATCCAT
Organism: Tylochromis polylepis; assembly: GCA_015107715.1. Taxonomy (NCBI): domain Eukaryota; kingdom Metazoa; phylum Chordata; class Actinopteri; order Cichliformes; family Cichlidae; genus Tylochromis; species Tylochromis polylepis. The sequence continues at coordinate 26,898 of VVHJ01035707.1, forward strand.
AACAAGTAATCAACATTTTTCAGATATTATGCAAACATCACCCCTTAAATGTTTGTTTCTCCTTATCTGCTAATATTTAATGGCACTCGCTTTTTTCTCTGTTACAGGAGTCACAACATAAAGTAGAGTTAATCTTGATTATGTCATACCTCATTAGTGTCAAACCAAACTGTCAGTGGTTATTTGTTTACAGGCTGCTGGGGATGAAGTCTTAAAAAGCCTTCGGTGTAATAACAAGTCTGCCCTGTAAATATTTGTCTCTGCAGTGACAAAAGGGGAAACTGAATAGATCCACATATTGTGTTAAAGGCATCAGTTACCGCCAATGTGTGAAACACTTGATATGCTGGAGAACAGAGTCAGCTGAACTGTACTTCAAAGTATACATCACATTGATTCCTAAGATTCCAAGGATGAAAAAATAAGTTTACCCGTGTGTAAATGCTTTTATTCAGCATTAGTTGGTGCACAAAAAGTTCAAAATGTTAATTTCCTAAGTTAAAAAAAAATGTCTTCAGTGTATCCAGAAGTCCTCTGTGGAATCAGGAAAAGACTTTTTCCCTAAAGATGACATTAGAACATCCAGTTAAAAAAAAAACCTGCTGGAAACTTAAACACTGTTAAACACCAACAAGCTTTTGCATTTCAACACAGATGGTGCCGTAGGCGTTAAGATACAGAAGCACATCTTGAAAATGGCAGTAATTAATATATGAGTTTTTAGGATTGGTATGGTCCATGAGGCAAGCACAGAGGCAGATAAAGACGCTTATGTAATGAACTACCTCCACTCTGCTTTTTGCCTCAGATTCAAAGTTAGCTAGTGAAATGAAAGAAAAGGATATTAGAAATGCACTGTCTAATGTATTCATAAGATGATTCAAATTCAGAGCATGGTGGGGACTGGCTTCTGGATCAGTTAGCTTTGCAGAAGGTGTTCAGGGTCACTAACACATTTTCTAATATTGCAAAATAAATGCACAAATGGTTTTCAAAACGGTCTCTTTAAGACTGGCATGGCAATTATACAATTTTCCACTGTGCTAAGCACCACAGGTAGGCTAAAAGTGTGAGAGTGGCTGGCTGGTTCAAGTCTCCATGATATCAAGTCAGACATTAATGGCTGTCACACAGTGCCGGCTGACTGATTCGCGGGGGAGGCAGAGAGAGCCCGAGGAACATTTTTTTTCTTTAGAGTTAGCGTTCAGCTGTGGTCTGGATTCATATCCCTGAGAAATGCAGAATGACTTCTTTTATCATTCTGAAAATCACCCTGGTGGAATGATTACCTTTAGTCCATGGAACATCACATTTGCTAATACTGTTCACTGATCTCATGATCTCTCGGGAAACATAAGGCCCCAGCTCTCTGTCACCCATGAAGGGGTAAAGGAGGAGGTGGGCTTGACCTGAGCAATTGCTAATACATCCACAGGCCAACAGGGCTAAATGGGGCAGATCTAGTGCCTGAGCTCACATCACATACTGGAGGGAGAAGACGCTTTGAGGGAAAGTAGCTCATCATGCTTTATACTAACTCTGTAGATCAGGCAGTATTACTGCTGTTGCATGAGAATTATGGTTCTCATACAAGTACAGAGTTGTAGAAGAGAAGACTGCTTTTTCTCTCAGCAAGAAATTCTCCAGTAGTATATCTGTTTGGTCCTTCCAAGTAAAGTCATGTAATAAACACTGGGAATTAAGGGAGTCAGCATTTTTTTTAGCTTACCTTAAAAGGATATTTCAGATATCTCAGGATATTCAAAGCACAGGGTTTAAAAGTTTAAGACACCCCGTCTCTGTGGTGTAACTAGAGATAATACTGAGTTGTGTCATGGGAGTTATTAGGTCTGATGTTTTTGGACGTAAGTTTAGGGAATAAAAATTGTGATTTTATTTTTCCTCTCCTGCCTCTCCAATTTTTATCACTGTAGAGTGATGGATGGATGATATGTATTGTCAACCAACATAAAGTTTTATCTATATGTTGAAGCCATAAAGCAACATGCCACCTGCAATACTGTGATGGGTCATTGCTCATTTTCCAGTTTATTTCTCCAAATTGCATCTTTTCTTTGTTATTGTGTTTAAATGTAAAAGTAAAAAGAGAGTCACAAAGCACCAGAAAACCAAATAGTGTTACATTTCAATATATCATAGAAAGAAGTAAGCACTGTTAGAGGGATTTGAAATATGTCAGATAAAGACTTCGAAAATGATCTAAAACACTTGGGGATGAATCAAACAGACAAGAAACATAATTTTAGACTGATACACCTGAACCAGAATTGGAATGGGAGCAGAGAAAGTAGCCAAAGCCGATGAGTTTAAGCTGCAGTAACTGCTTGTTGTGACTTGTTAGAGAATGCTTAGTCATCCCTTTGACTGGCTAAATGTGCCGAGAAAAGACACATTATTTCTCTGTTTTGGGTGGATTATGAGGGAACATGTCACAACAGCAGGTTTTTGACAAGGTCTCGGGTGTTTGCTGTCTTGTGCATTACTGTCAGGAGCGCTGATGAGGCCTAATGAGGTTTTAATCCAGCAAGAGTCATTAGTGGCAGGTCATCTTAAAACAATCTAAGGTCAGACTGTATTAAGGGTAGAGAGGTCCACTCCCATGGGGTCACTGAGCACGACACAGACACTTAGCAGCTCCCGTTTGTTCACAGGAAGGGACTGTCTCTTGTTGGCTCGTGTTGAGAATAGGATATCTTTACTGGGTTGACACATTTTTTATCCATTCTACACAGCCAAAAGGCAAGGCAGTTGTTGCTTTCCATCATTTGTACATTGATAAAAATGAAGCCAATAAGTAAATTTCAGTTTGTATCTTTTTTGTTCATGTAAGTGCTTCATTCATAAACTTTTCTTTCATTTCAAAGCTTGTTGCTGATCTAAAGACCAAGGAAAGAAATCCAACCACAGCTTTTGGCAGGTGGCTTTTACCTTACAGTTCAAATCTTCCCCAGGGCAGCTTTTTCAAACTTGAAAACGTGTGTTAATTAATATGTTTTGCCTCTAGAGGAGTTTGAGTCATCAAGATTTTACTGTATGTTTACAGAAAGGATTTTGGGGCTGTTTAGAGTGCAGATTTGCAGAAAGCATATTTTTTGAAAGCATTATCTCCTCCGGGTGAAGCTTGGTAATCCAAAAAGCTTGCCCTCTTTTTTCCTCACTGGGGTCTTTATGAAAAGTGCTGTAAAATTATAGTGATTATAATCAAAATGATGATAATGATGTACTGTAAAGGTAATGGAAGCTGTACTAGAAGCAGCAAACACAGCTGCTGAGCTAGAAGACGTTGGACATTGCAGAAGAATTCCAACTTGTGAAAACTTTTCAACAAATGAAAAATCCTGTCCACAGCAGGAAACTGCAGTTTAATACCAAACAAGGAAAAACTGAAGTGGTCAGCACGTTAAATGAGGTTTGTCTCTATTGGAAACAGGTTGATACGTCTTGCACAGTATATTTTTCCTATCAACAGATCAAATGAAATGATGCTTCTAAAACCTGACCCTCACCCTTTCAGTTTTTTTATGTTACATTTCAGCCGACTGTTTTGAGCTATGGTTTAATGAATTTTAAACCTGAAGGACAATAGCAGTAGATGATACTGCAGCATTACTATATATAAATAGCAGGACTACAGTAATTACAGCAGAAGATTTTGTAGTAGGAGTGGTAGCAGTTTTATTTGATAAAGCAGCAGTCTCAGGGGTAGTTACAGTGAAGAGATTTTACATGGCCCAAAAGTTAGCTTAAAATCTGTCTACATAAGTGTGTATCATTTATCCTTTGTTACTGGTATTAACAACTGAAAAAATGTCTGTGCACTTTTTCACAGACAGTATCTATTATTGTACCATCTACTGTACAAATATTAAGCGCCTTGAGGCGACTATTGTTGTGATTTGGCGCTATATAAATAAAATTGAATTGAATTGTTTAGCAAAACTAAATGTAGCAGCAGTAAGTGACAGCAAGACACTTAAAATAAGTCATGCAAACAGCCCGAGATAATTGGTGTGCATAAGACTGGTGTCAGGAGGTTACAGGTACACCCCTCTGCCTCTGAGAGGCTTTCTGAACAGCTCTGTCATGAGGGATAGTAAGTGTCTACTTGTTCCACTAGAAATGTTGGGAGTAATTGAACTGAACTGTCATTCATGATCTACAAATTGTAGTTTTCTACTGGCTGGGATAATGCCACCTTCTGCTGTTGGCGGTGTAATTGAAATTTTGATCATGAGGTGTAAACATTTAGAAGCGTCCATGTGAATATTCATCAAGTACAGAGGGCCTGTGAGTGTTGATGGGGGAGTTGGTGTGGCTCATTTGTGGCTGGCCTTATGCCTGTGCATGCTGAGAGGGTTTGCCCTGCACTTATTGACATGTTCTTCTCTAAACAGCTCCGTCCCAGGTCAGCGAGGTCATCAAAGAGAGAGTGCAGCAGCACAGCGTCCACCTCTCCTGGCAGGAGCCCCAGCAACCCAATGGTGTCATCACAGAATATGAGATCAAATATTATGAAAAAGTAAGTTTGCGGTACATTTGTTTGTCTTTGTCTCTTCCTGAAGCCCCATTTCTTTTTCTTTTTTTTTCGCCAACTCCTCATTTTGCATTCTATTTGCACGTGGCTGTGAGTGGAATGCACAAGATTCTGCAAGTACCTTCTTTGTCTCATAATTGCAATAATGAATGAGATGCTCATAAGATTTTAATCAGGCTATAGTCCTTCACAGCCACCCCCACACACATGTTAGCACACGCACAATCCATGGCTGCTGCTCTTCCAGAATTAGTAATCTGTTGCTGTTATCTCCTTTCCCATTCTGCATAGATTATACTACTGCTTCACTGTGTTTCAAGTCTGAACACATCAGCTTTTTGCAGCGAGGTTTAATGAAGCGAATTTAACCCAGCAAATCAAAAGCAGAGTAGCAGAGCACTGATGTCAGTCCTGCTGGCCGCAGTCTCTTGTGTACACTGACGAATCAGTCTTCTGTGTCACGTACTATGGCTGTGGTCTGCCCAGCTGTAAAAGTGGGAAGTTGGAAGAAATGACCGCACCCGTAACAGAGCCTGGCATTCCATTTGGGCTTTTGCTGAGCAAAACATTTACAGATCAACAACAAAGTACACAGTGATGCAGCCTGTGAATCCAAATTTATTCCTTGATGGAAAAGATATTTTCAGATGCCTTTATGTTCTCCCTGTGGCATGCTGCCTAATGATAGATAATGATTTCAGTTATAACTTTTTGGCTTCTAGAATCTACAATCAGAAAAATGTCATGTTAACAATTTTCATGACATAAATTCTGAAATTCTAAAGTTCTAACAAAGGCCGGGCTACAAATACAAGTGACAGGAAGTAACAGTGATATAACTCAGTCACTTAATAATACTTATTAATACTGATTATCCGTATTAATAAGCTTCATTTGCCTCAACTTTGTCATCTTAAAAAAGCTGTGACTTTAAAAACTTTTAGTTTGAAGTAAATTTGAATGTAAATGTCATCAGCAATAATGTGAAAGCATTTCAAAATGCTAATAAAAACAGCTGATATTACTACTAACAAAAGAAAACTTAGAACAGTAAAGTGGCTAAAATTACCTTTCTTTTTTTCTGGGCAGGATCAGAAGGACCGGATTTACTCCACTGTGAGGTCAAAGTCTACATCAGTTACGGTGAACAACCTAAAGCCCAGCACAGCCTATGTGTTCCAGATTAGGGCTTTCACAGAAGCAGGATATGGCACCTATGGGCCTAGACTTGAGATAACCACCAAAGAAGAGGCCACAGGTAGGGCTTAGTGTTTCTCTCATTGTGCTTTACAGTTTTACGCATTGTTGTAATAATCATCCCAAGTAGAAATGAAGGGTGTCCTCTATATCTTCCTTAGATTCCACCATATTTCTGAAGTATAAAGGCTGAACATATTTCATTTTTTATGATACTCAAGGGTAGCAATTTAGAAAACCTGACTTTAAAACTAGAATAAAACTATCAGATTTTCATCAGTAAGTTTCTGGCAATTGAAAACTAATTTTTTCTAGTTGGCTAGACTGCCCATTGCTTAATCAAGTCATCACAAGGACTAACACTAACTCCAAGGCCTGATTTAAACTTTTGCTGTGAATCTTTATAGAGTCTATGACCTAATCTATGTAAGTGGCCTAGTCATGGTCGTGTCCTGGTATTTTATGTGTGGTGCTGAAACAAATAAAATGCTTGGACTTCTTTCCCTCCTGGGTCCCCAGTCTTTGTTTATGATTATTATTTCTTACTGTTAAATTCAAAAACTGTGGCAAAAATGTTACTGGAAATGCAGGAGGAACTGATGGTACTAAGCAGGCCAAGCACAAGTTTCAGGCTGCATCAGTATGTAGTTACATTTCTCGGGGGGTGCACGTCAAGTTACGTCATGGCAGAGTTTACAGTTCCGACGAAGCTATGGTGAAGTTTTCCCCATGAGGGATAAATCTTCACTATAACACTACGCCCATATTTTGGAGAGATGCAAACATGACTTTTTCTTTTGGAAACAATTTGAATAGTTTGTGATGTGTGTATCACTGAGAATTATTTTTTCCCTGATTGCAAAGACTTGGGAGAACAATTTCACAATCATAGCACAAAAACTGTATATTCTGATAGCATAGGTTTAGCGTTAGGGCCCTCACCAATGAGGACTCTAATCTTCTCTGTGTTACTTTAGCAACATTTATAGTGTCATATAAGAGAGTAGGGCAAAATGGCAATTAGGTTTGCAGAATTTATTGCTTTATTTTTGATCAAAATGAACCACATAGGGTGCCACAGTAGCTCACCTGGTTGATTAGGTGACCTACATACTGACAACCACTGCAGAGGCCTGGGTTCAAGCGTGTGTCAGTCACCTGCTTTCTTTCTCTGTCAGCCCTCCATTCCTGTACAATGAAGGTCAAAAAAATCTAATATTAATAAAAGAATAAATTAATATACAAACACTTCAAACTTACACTTAATTAATTAACTAAAGCTTTGACCCATGTGGGCGGAAACAGTATGTTGTTTAGTTAGTCGCAGTAGTATGACTCCAGTTAAACTGATGCTGGGCCACAGCAGAGGAGGAGTTTGACCACAGCAGTGCACTAACTGTAAAGAAAAGATAGATGTAGCTTTTCAGTCTGAAGTGAAGGCACTGTGGAAGTGTATGAAACCTGCAGAGTGTATGGAATTCTGTAGTAAAAATGACCCACAACACCCTTTAATCTCTCACCTCAATAAATAGTTTCATGGTGAGTTTATGATTTTATTTACTAAGTCTTAGATCCCTATTAGAGTCAAAAAAGATAATAACGCAGAGAATGCTTTAGGGCGGGTCTAACACATCCTATTTCAAAACACATAATGATGAAAATATTCAGTGTGAGCTTTAAAAGATGTGACTCTGTGTCTGTAACACAGTTTTCCCCACTCAAATATGTAGGCACAACTTGTTAATATTTCCTTCTACTGTAGTAAATAGCCCAGGGAAATTAGTTGCTTTCAAGCAATGCGAACACAAATTGCTTTGACTTTATGCTGACAACACATCATGGGAAAAATCACTAAGCACAAGGACAACCTGCTGTAGTGTCAAGAGGATAAACCCATTTAAATCTAATCAGTTACATTAGCTCAGCCCTGAGTTTTAAGGTGTGTTATTGTAAGCGGGATGACGCTTTGGAGTTTTTGTGTTATGGATCAGAAAGTCTGGCATTATACGATTTTGTGAAAGGCGTTTTATAAATCCCTCAGTTGACTTTTATGAACATTGCCGGTTTACTGTCAATGCCCCTTTTTTATATATGCTATCTACGTCCTTTGGATATTTTCGTGATACAGACATCACCAAATTTATTATAATATTTCAGAACAAATAATCTGCTTTTTAAACAGCAGCAGCAGCAATAGTTTGGAAGTTATTAGCAGTTATGAATTTTAATAAATCTTTGATGAAGGAGTTGTTACAGAATAACGCGATAAATGGATTTTGGTCCAGCGCCTCTTTAACATGTTTTCCGAAATTAAGCAGGCACACTGTTCTTTCTGAGACTGCCAAAGGGATTTTGCACAGCTTGGCAACCCAAATGTTGGGCTATTTAAATATTTTATAATATATGTCATAAAACTTTTTTAAGCATTAATGAAGCTTCAATTATTATTTTTTTTGGCCTTTGTAAAAATGTACCCAAAACCAAAGTTTCAGCTTTTTCCGTATTGAACCCTCCATTTGTAATCTATCTATTAATTTCTCTTTAGTTTTGAGATCCATCATCCAGCCTGTTCACCCAAAAATACACCCTTGCCCACTTTACATCCAATATTTCTGCATAAAAGGACACATTAATTACTCGTAACCACATGCCGAGTGTGTCCTGTATCAAGGTTAGAAGTTTGCAGTCTAGGCATGGTTGTGATAGTGTCCTTGACCAAGACAGTGAACCACAGCTTCCACAGGAAAACCTGCAAGTGTGTAATATGACAGTAAAATTCTTCTCAAAATAGAAGATTGGTAATACTGATTCTTGATTGGAAAACAGGCACATGGCAGATTTTTTTTTTTTTTTTTCCTGAGACTGCATTTCTCAGTATTTACACAGTGCGGATCCACTTGATCTGAAATGCACGACTATCCTCTTCTCATACACAACTTACATTGACTTTTTATGATGCCTGAGCAATCACCAGTTTGTCAGTGCAAACTGTCTGAGCACAGTGAGAGCTGTGCATGGGAAACAATTCAACCTGAATGTGTCTTTGTTTGAGATGAAGGGCATCGCTGTCGCCGTCTGGGACTATTAAGCCCACTTTCTGAAACAGTAGAGCCGTGTGTATAAGGACAGCTCAAAAATAGCAACGTCCCTCTTCCACTCTCTCAGAGGTTAGGAAAAGGGTGGGGGGTGGGGCACATTATCAATCTCCATGCTATTCAATGGGCTCAATTACCAAATGTCCTGCAGATTGTAGTCTGATATGCTGAAGTTCACTCGAAGTGTTTCCCTTTTTTGTGTGTGTGTCCATTTCATCAGCTGCAATCGTCTCTAGTGAGCAGAACCCCGTCATCATCATTGCAGTGGTGGCCGTGGCGGGGACCATCATACTGGTGTTCATGGTGTTTGGCTTCATCATCGGGAGAAGGTACGCTCTCGCGGGCCCCATTGACTCTCCGCTCCTGTGAGTCTGCGCTTGTCAATTAGCTTTTCTGTCACTCACAAGGCCTCCACGCCAGTGGAGTCGTCACTCACACACACACAACACACACACATAACACACACATCCACCCATCATCTTGTGGCATGCTGTGCTAATGGGCTGTGATGCATCATTTTTCTTTTTTTTTTCCACTCTAAACAAAATTTTTAAGCTATATTTTGCAGTACCATTATGAAATAAGCACTCAACAAAGAGAAAGCTTTGGCTCTGCATTCCTGTGTGTGAGTGCATGAAAAATCCTGAGGGCAAAATGAAGTATGCTGCTGATGGTTTTTTTTCACCATCACAAAGCACCCAGTCCACTGTCATTATCACCATTCCCTCACATATTTCATCTGTTTTCATCTATACAAGTGGAATTTCATCCAAAATTGGTTTTCATGATGGATTCATCAGAATCGGAGCATTCTAATCCAAGGTGGGCTTTTTGTGTCACAAAAAAAAAAATGGCTCAGCGCGCCCAGGTAGAACCAGCATGATTCTACATAATATCAAAACAGTGAGCTCTGACTGTGGTAACATCATCCTTTCAGTGTGCATCACACTAGTGATACAAATGAATTAAACCTTTAAATGATATTCATAAGAGCATTCCCCATAAGCTTGCAAAACTAAAGTTTTCTTTTTTAATTTTTTTTTTTTTAATTATTGTATCTTTATTGGTCATGCTATTACGTACTAATGAAGTTAGTTAAGGAATTTTTGTTATACATCTTCAGTTGATTCATATTTCATTCTTTTAACGATATACAATATATGAAAACATACCAAAAGACTTTGATGAGTAAGTCACATTGTTAGAAATATCTCTTTTACAAGATACAGAGAATATTTTTTTTTCCTTTTGTTTCTATAAGAAAAAGCACAAACATCCAAAAAGAACAACCCCCCTAAAAAAAAACAAAAAAAAAAACAAGTTTTAAGTAGAAATAATCACTGCTTCTTCATCTTCAGAGTTGCTTCTTTGCCACATGCTAACTAAAATATTCAATTCAATTTTATTTATATAGCACCAAATCACAACAATAGTCGCCTCAAGGCGCTTAATATTTGTACAGTAGACCCTACAATAATAGATACAGAGAAAACCCAACAATCATATGACCCCCTATGAGCAAGCACTTTGGCGACAGTGGGAAGGAAAAACTCCCTTTTAACAGGAAGAAACCTCCGGCAGAAATATCATTATAGCTTTGTTGCAATTAATGAATTATTTCAATTTTGAAGTATTTGAGGAGCTGATAGGAAAACAGGGTCCAACCAGATCCCTGCCTCCAACTCTCTGAAACTAAATTAAATTCTTCTTAAACTTTTTATTTTTATTTAAGGGACTTGATTTGAAAGATACCAATGTTTATCTGTTGGAGCTCTAACTGCTGTTTTGGAAATTGTGTTTTTTTTAGTAGTTGCCCGAAATGCAACCTGACCCTACCCTTAAGAGGTTTGCCGTTGAATGTTAAGCAGTTAAGACTCCATATTCTCCACAGAAGTATGCTGAAGATAGCATGTGCACAACATAAATTGATACTTTTACTTTGGGATGTTCTGTGTAAGCTCCCTCAATATCTCTCATCTCAAAAAAGCGAAAAACAATACGAGCTTTATGACATTGCTAAGGCTCAGAATGTCCCATCAACATATGTCCGACTATGTATGTGTGACAAATAAGTTGAGTTTTCACTTAAACCTACTCACTACATACATAACATGAATAAGACCATCTGACACCATTTCTGAGTAGCATACTCCAGTTCTGGATAAACATGTTAAAAAGATAAAAAGTCTTCCTTGAAATTGGAGACAGACGAACCAAAATACTTCATAATAGCTAGACAGAAAAGACTGGCGTTCTGGAATCTTAAAACATGTAGTAGGAACAAAGGAGACATGCTACATACGTGAGCATTTTCATCCACAGTAAGCGCATGTCCATCATTTGTGGCTTATTTAATCTTCCTATGTCATTCACCTTTTTTTCACAAAAACCAACCTTGTCCTGCGAGTCACTTGCTTAAGGGAATCTTCAACACGTTAATATTGCAAATTAATATTGCAAGACATGTTGAAAAGTACTTTACAGTGCATGTATTATTTGATATCTTACACGATCAGATGCTTGAGCTACTTTTCCTAGTTGAGGCTGTTGGGTTCACAGCTCCTGCTGCTCAGCTGGGTTTCTTGAGGGATTTGTCTTGCATTAAAATTCTTGTAAATTAGGGCATTTATTTCCTCTGCACAATCAGTTGATTCTGCTGCTCTCTTCCTCTTCCGCCTTTACAGGCACTGCGGGTACAGCAAAGCTGATCAGGAGGGAGATGAGGAGCTCTACTTCCAGTGTGAGTGCCTGCATTCTTTACCCGCAAACACACATACAGCACTTGTATGTAGATGGTATACACACACACGCACTCACACACAAATATTGCACACATAAATATATATATATATATACACACACACACACACACACACACATTATGCCTTAAGCATAGCACTTCAAGGCATGAGTGTTTCATCCCAACTCATCTATCAAGCAAAATCTGTTGCTGATTGGCTAGACTCAGCCTGTTGAGATAAAGAAGTCAGGGGGCCAAAAACACATGAATTTGACAGCTGCCAGGCAGGGATAAAAGGACTGACAAGCATACAAAAGGGAGTCCTTTAAAAATGTAACCATAAGGCAGGTGGTTTTAGTGGTTGACAGTTTCCGGTGTGCACACAGTTGGCTCTGTTGTAGGTGCTACTTTTATCATTTAGGTATTTTTTAAACTGATACACCACCCCTAATGATAACCCTGGAGCTCCAGCTGCAGACAGCTTTCCCATGTGGAACCATAATGATCCACGCTGTAGGCAAACTGCTGATTTGGAAACAAAGGGGTCTCAGGGGTGTCACTAAGTGCATTGCTAGAGCAGAGGCAGTTCTAGGTTGGCTACTGCTAAGTATCTGATAGATCTACCTCAATAGATCACAGCTCAGCCCAACCTGCCAGGGGAAAAACCACTGGGAGAAAATACAAACAAGGCTATATTTGGGTTTAATGGACAGATCTGCTGTGCAATATCAAATGATGGGAGACTTCCAGGGTGACAGAGAAGCTAGATAGCACATAAATCCAACATGTAGACCCAATTTGTCTACCATGAAGAGGCGAGGAAGTCATGATAAGACATCTCCTATCAGATCCCAGACGTCTTGGATGGACGAAGCAATTATCCGAGCAAGTCGGGGGAAATCTCAGCTGCTGGTGTCCCCTTGCCGGAGCACAATGCTTTTGCTGTATTTACACTGGTGCATTGGATAGACTGCTTTTCAGAGAATAATTGTCTCTCCAACTGAATGTGCTCGTTGTGCTGTTGTGTTGTTTTTGACCAGTGTTTACCCAGAGTCTCATGGCTGTAGTGTCTCATTAACTTTTTCAAGTTGACAGGTTATATTGTTATCAGCGGAAATTTAAAATACACACTGTAACAACTCCCAAAAGTGGTCTGTTAACCTAATAGTGCATAATATTGTAATTTACTGTTAATTTGGAGAACTGTTTGAAATAGTAACCCCCTACCCTGCCCGTCCTCTCCCTAACCTTGTTTTGTTTGCTTTATTTTCAACAAACTGTTTTTGGTCTTACATAATGAATATTCATTCCCTTATCACTGATGTTGGAAATTGAGTTAATTTTTAGAAGTTCCCAAATGCCTGGGGTGCCTGAGTCTTAACAAAAGTGGCAAACCTGTCCCAAAATCTCATTTAGCTTCATTCATATCTTATGATGGAAAATGTTTCATTTGCATCAGCTCTTTACCATCTCATCTTTCCCTGATGTTCTGTTCTATTGTCTTTTTCAAAGCATGTCATTGTGCATTGTCAAATCAAAACGCAAATTGATTGATTGATTTTCCAGCCCAGAGTAATGTCTCTTCCAACAATCAGATGACAAGTTGTGAGGGTAGCAGCATAGTTCCTCAGCATTTTTAAAAAATAATATTTCAGCATGTTTCATACTGGTACTCGACTGTTAGAAGATCTCTACAGGTGGGCAGACTCATTCCAGGATATTAACATTTCTTTGTATGTCTATTTGTGGTTTGGGTGACCTTTATATGGTATAACCTTTTAGGCAAAAAAGAAGTTGCATTTGAAATGGGAACTTTATATGAAATTAGACAGCTCATAGCAAGCTAGTTTGAAACAACACATTATATGTAGTTTGATTTGACCTGCATGAAGGTTCCAGATATTTATTTCAAGTGGTCTAATTTCAGTAACTTACCTAAGTATGTTCTCTGTATGCTTGTGGTAAGGGTTTAGATTTAGGGTTATATTCCAAGTTCCTTAATCATCTCAGGTAACTCTAAACCCAAGTACCTCTCTAAAAAAATAGTTTATTAAATTTGCCACAAAAACAAACTTGTACTCAACCTATTTACATTTGTTTACAAAGCATCCTTTATATTTCTAACATATGGTTATGGTAAGTTTACTGTTACTCTAATTATCAACGATGACCCTAATCCCTAAACCGTAACCTTATGCTAGAATATGTCATTTTTGGCCTTTAAGGGGGTCTAGGGGTTAGGGCTGATAGAGAAGGATATGTAGTGCTAAATACAGACCTCAGTGTTAAATCCATTTGGTCACTGGTAAAGTCGCACAAATATTCTCTAAATTGAGATCCCATAATTAAACATTAAACATTTTAACATGAATATCATTGTTAGGACAGTGATAGGTCTAAACAGAACTGTCAACACTTTTGCTTGTCAGTCTGCAAATTATACAGTCCAAAATAAAGACACTGAAATTTCCTTGATAAATTCCTGAACCGTGAACACCAATATCATTTAATATAAGAAATTGCAGAACTTAAAATTGATTTGTGAAAAATTCAGAGAGGGGAATTTGAACCACATGAATTCAAGCAGATAGTTTTCAGGACTTCAAAAGGAAATTGACAAATAAACATTCAGTGGGTTAAAAAAATCAAATCCATGCAAAAACCAAACCAAAACATGTGCTCACTGTTAGTTCTAAAGCTTATTGTTGTGAGGAAACTGATGAGAAATTTAAGAGTGGGATAGCCCCGCACCCACTCAATCACACATATAAACACCCCGCTGTCCATAGAATGATATCATGGATAGAAAAGCACTGAGTTGAATATAGCTGGTAAGCCAGTTTATTTTTCAGGGAGTCTCTGCAGAGAAGTGAAATGTAACCGACAACCTCATAAAAAGCACAACGCACAGGTTACTCAAATCTTAGCTTCCCTTTTTTGACACCAGCCTCTGACTGCTCAGCAATTCCCTCTGACTCACTGGCCTTAGCAATCGTTTGCCTGTCAAGCACCCGCTGGTGCGCAGTGTGCATATTTAATCATTAACAGTAATCCTCTTACCTTTCTACAGTTAAATTTCCAGGCACCAAAACCTACATTGACCCTGAAACCTACGAGGACCCAAACAGGGCTGTCCATCAATTTGCCAAGGAGCTGGATGCCTCTTGCATTAAAATTGAGCGGGTTATTGGAGCAGGTGAGCCCATCCCATGTCTCTCAGCTCTTTGTGTTTAGTCAGTCGGTGCTCTCGTATATCACACTGACAACCAAATATTTACACCTTGAATGGGGACACAGCTTTACGCATCATGTATTGATGGAGCAATTGCAAAGAGGGAGAAAAAGTTCATTGCAATTAATGTGTGGGCTACATTTGGTAGAGGCAATCACAACGCTACCCACAGCTGAAAAATTGCTGCCACATGGGTTTTACAGAGGCGGTCAATGACAGTATCTATGCATCTCTAGCATGTCTTATTATAGGTGTGGGCTGCATTCCCCTGGGTATAACAAGGTGTCACACTCCAATTTGTATTCCTGCTCTGCACAGCTGCTTTGTCTCAAAATACACTAATAAATTTGTCATCTTGAAGTGTTGCTTCCATTTTTTTTTTTTTACGCACTCTCCACCTCACTCATGAAGTTTCACCTCACACAGGAGAGTTTGGAGAAGTGTGCAGTGGCCGACTGAAGCTGCCTGGAAAACGGGATGTGTCAGTTGCCATCAAGACACTAAAAGTGGGCTACACTGAGAAGCAGAGGCGTGACTTCCTGTGTGAAGCCAGCATTATGGGACAATTTGACCATCCTAATGTCGTTCATCTGGAGGGAGTCGTGACGAGAGGTAATCACAATGTTTAAAACTCAATGAACTACACACTGACTAAATTCAATTCAACAAGGAGTTCAAACATTCTGTAAGATCTGTATCATCAGAATATATTTAGCTTTGTGAGGCAAAAGTGGCAAAGTTAGACTGATGTATCACATGAAATTAGCCGCACCCCCTGTTTAACATTTTCTCATTTAGATGCAGTAATAAAAGGAGCAGATGGTGAGCTTTAATTAAATGCAATGAAATGTATGGTTAAAAATAACTCGGAAGCAGTTTCAGCCTTGCTATTTATTAGGGAGCATTTTGTGAGCAAATAAAATTTAGGTATTAATTAATAATCCCCTTTCTTAGCCATCTTTTTTATTTCTCCAGGAAAACCAGTCATGATTGTCATCGAGTACATGGAGAACGGCTCATTAGACGCTTTCCTCAGGGTGAGTATAACCTTCGAAGTGCAGGAGGCTCTGAGCGGCATCTTTTGTAACTTTTCCCTGCAGTTTGCTGGAAAGTGTCTCAGAGAGTGGGGAGTCTGCAGCAGAATTTGTGCAGTGCATAAATATCATAAATCTTGTGCTGAAGCTGCTGCAGTGCTGTGACCTACATTTCTATCATGGTCAGTGAAAATGGCTGACCTGTCTGTGTTTTACTGTGCCGTGCAGAAACATGATGGCCAGTTCACAGTCATCCAGCTGGTGGGAATGCTGCGGGGTATAGCAGCGGGAATGAGATACCTTTCCGATATGGGATATGTCCATCGTGATCTGGCTGCACGGAATATCCTAGTCAACTGCAATCTCGTATGTAAAGTGTCTGACTTCGGCCTGTCAAGGGTGATAGACGACGATCCTGAGGCTGTCTACACAACAACTGTGAGTCAATTAAAGCACTTGCTCTCCCCACCAAGAGTCCTGTAATTCTCTAATCAAATCATTGCTCGTGAATGAGAGCAAAAGTTAGTGTGAGTCCCAACCTACTCTACACCATTTTCAGTATGTAAACTGTGTATTTTACCACAACGTCCTAACAGGATGGTCTTTTGGAATGCTTTAAAGGTGTAAGTCATTAAAATCAAATATTTAATAATGCTTTAGAGTTCAGTTACAACTGTTATATAAATGTTAAGAAGAAGACCTGTTTTGAAAATCATTAGAATGTCAGCAGTTTCAAATGCTGTTATTGGTATTGGTATATTGATATTTGTGGCCAGTGATGATCTGGCAAATTCACAACATGGAACAACCTGAACTCTTCAATAATAAAGAGACCCTTAAAGTTAACCAGATGTATTTGAAAAATTGTAAAACATAAAAGGGCAACCCTAAAAAAATGGATTTTACTCATTAGCATTATGGTGACGGGAAGGACTGGAAATGTTTAACGTAATTGCTGTAATTTTTGACAAGGACAAAAAACAACATATTTAGGGTGGTTCAAGATGAATATCTGATGCATATTTAACTGCAACTCAACTTAACAAAATACCAAGCCAATACTTCAAGTGTGTAGTCTTTCAGCTGATATCAGTCTCGTAAGCAGATATAGCAAAACAGTAAAAATGGTGAAACGTTAAGTGTGCCTTACATTTTATTACATTGTAAGAAGAAGAATGGATGCCACTTTAGTCAAGATTCTCAGAAGCAAAAGAGCAAGACCAGCCAATTATTTACACTAATCTTTATGGCATTGATAAAGGATTTAGTAACTGTTAAACCCATTACAGTTTATGGACTCTTTACAAAAAAAAAAACAATGGCTAATAGCTAAAAGTCAGTATAAGTCTGCTAAAGTTGTTTTGTGTCTTATGTATATTTTTGCATATAACTGAAACTGTTTTACTGAACAGGGTGGAAAAATCCCCGTCCGGTGGACTGCACCAGAAGCTATCCAGTACCGTAAATTCACCTCTGCAAGTGACGTGTGGAGTTACGGTGTTGTCATGTGGGAGGTTATGTCCTATGGAGAACGGCCTTACTGGGACATGTCCAACCAAGATGTAAGTTACTTCTGGACGTACATTCATGACATGACTGACTTGCAATCAAAGAGGCCACACTTCTAGAAAAACCTAAAAGCGCAATTAGATATGAAAATACTGATTTAGGATAAGCAATTTGGGAACATGATGCTGAGTTATTGTTTAGGGTAAGTATGAAGGCAGCTAAAAATCTTAAATCTTATATTCTTGTATTTTTGCTAAAGAAAAACTACATTTAAAAAATAGTTTAATTAAATGGGTGCAATTTTATTGTATCAAGCAGGAGAACACATTCACTGGTTTCAACACGTGTGATACTTTGTAGGTTTTTTCAGTGAATTTATAATGCATATATTTCATTTTTAAAATGTCAGTTGTACAAGCTGGTTATTTGATCCTTTTTATTGGCCATAGACTAAATGATCAGTCAATTTATTGTAAAAGTATATAATTATAACATAATAATGATTAGATCGTATTAATGTAAGTGTCCCAAATAACAAACCAGTTGTAAGGGTGTCAGTGCACTGAAGGCTGTGCATTACTTCCCATCAGATTCTTGAATGAAAACTACTATTTCACAAAATATTATCTGAAGCCAGGCATGAGTTGTAAGAGTATGACAATTTACCCAGAAGTTCACCCTTAATTATGACTAATAAAGTCCTCCCATTAAGACATTGAAAAAAATCACAGATAGAAATTGTGGTTTGTAATTCTTTTTTGAGGTTTCTTACAAGATCCTCATGAGAGCAGCTCTGCGATGACAGTAACCTTGGGCTTAATTAGTTCAAGAAGTCTTGCTATAATCATGCTGCTTGAATCCATTTGAAGGAGAAACGAGCCTGAAGTGGGACATGCATTGAAATGAAGCCCTGAGAGCATGGATTTGGTAGTGTTATTAATACAAATAACAGGGGTGGAAAACACATTGCAGAATGCTTTTGATTCAAACGTCTTTAATGGTTTATAATGACTTATGGTAATGGAAACCAATGTGACTAGCAGTGTTGAACCAATTACACTGCAAACAAGTCAGCAATGAGAGTAAAGCCATTTCCTTTGCTTCAATTTTAAAGAACTGCTGCAAAAATGTAAATGCCTACTGAATGCAAGTACTACAACTATTGTGAAAACTGTTGTATTCTGTTTGCAGCAATACTTGGGTAGCTTGTGTCTTGTAGATGTAAACAAGTAAGTTCAAGTAAGAGAGCTGATCTGAAATGTAATATCTTCTGTACTTGTGATGTGTGTGGCTAAAATAGAACCAACCAAGTGGTTTGCTGGTGACCTGGTGCGATCAGTCATCTATCCAGCTTTCCTAAGTCCCCTGGTTGTATTATACTGCAAACCCTGTAAGTTACAGATAAATCCAGCTCCAGATGTTTTTGTAGTAAGATGATGACTCATTAGTGAGTGAATAGAAAAATATGGGCATAATAATAAATTCACAACACACACTGGTAAATGGACTGGTTCTTATATAGCACTTTTCTACTCTACTTGAGCACTCAAAGTTTAAAACTTGCGAATACAATTAGAATCTGGCAAAATTCAGACACATTTTAGGATCAATTTATCTATTGACGCCATGATTTTTAGATAAAAACTACATTATGCAATGGAATATAACAACCACTAAGATGGTCATTTCTTATCAAGCAGTGTATGCCTAGAACACAGTGACAAAAGAACTAAGGAACAGCAACATCAAATGTATAAAACAGTTGCTGCTGGACAGTCAAGTGTATTAATTGTGTTTATATGATTCTGACTGTTCTTATGAACTTTGTAATGTAATTAATGTTTGTTTGTAATTTGTTACGTTATGTTATGTCATTATTTTTTTATGCTTATTTGTTTCAGTTTTTTAATCCATGCAGAAATACGTTTGCATCTTAGGTTTCCTCTTCCTGACATTACCCACATTTTTCTACCTTTATGAACAAATTTGTATTGTTTTTTCAATCCCACTCTTCTCTTTACAAATGTCATAAATTGCTATAATGATTGACTCACCCGCAGCTCTCTGAGTGCTGTTGCCTTCTTTCCTGCCAACTCCCACTGAGATAATCCAACAGTGCCAGACCATTTGAAGCTGTTCCTTATTCTCAGACACTTGACACATTTTGATTGATAGTGAAAGTGAGTTCTGGCCTTAAGATTCCTATATGGCTTCCTGTTTTAGCACCCACAGCATCATAGCCAAATATGATTAATATTCTGCTGCATTCCAAAGCAGAGGCCTGCTGACTGAACAATCAGATGTTAGAAATGCTAAACAAGATGGCTAAGCGTGAAAGTGGGATATGTGGTGTTTTGACCGTCTGCTGCTTGACAGACATCAATGTCAGAAATTTTTTCACTTTGTCAAGATGTCAGCAAACATCCTCCAGGGATACAGGAAGAACATTATTTGCATTTTTCCCAATGGTTTCAGTGTTTTGACACTGGTTCCCTCCATGACTCATTCTTGTCTAAGCAGTCCTGACAAGAATAGCTGTTAATGTATGCAGAGATATAAACATCTCAACACATTAAAGGAAGGAGACCTTGTTGCATAATGTTCCTGTTGCACCTACAATTTTTAAAAACATTAACTTTTAATTGACTCTGTATTAAACGATATGCATATTGTTGAGTGGTGTGCATTAGGTCAAAAGACTTTGCAGAAGTTATTTTCAGTTGATTAGTATATACTGTACAAGAGGTCTTTGTTTAGACATATGAGGAATAATACTCATGAGTTGAATAAAATTATCCAGCAACCCCCATCCCCACCCACCCTAATCCAAACCCAATCTGTGTGTGTGCTTGAATTATACATTAAATAGTTGTTTAGTACTGGTGTCATTGTGTCCATAGATCTCAGTTCAAACTGGTGAAAAATGTCCATAAAAGAAAGTGTGACTAAGATAAGGACAACTTTATTCAGTGGGTAATTAGTCAGTTTAGTATTACACTTCCATAAAGTCGAGGGGAAGACAGACTGAGATAAAGGTAATCTCCCTTGATGCTTTAGAGGCCAAGATATCCCAGGTCCTAGAATAAGTTACATGCAAATATCTCTCAATAATACACATACTAATTATGTAGCATCTTCGGTAAAGGTCAAGTCTATCTAGAAGATGCCCACTGCTTTATCTCTTTATCTGCTCTATCTCTAAATCTTTGCCTTAAGTTTACTGTCTCTTAAGTCTCAAACTGGGTGAAAGGATTTCTCAGGTTCCACCCCCTGACAATCTTCTGCACATAAATTCAAAACACTTTAGAGTGGCCACAGACAGAATTTGAGATCATTAACCGTTCCAGAAAGAGGTTATAAAGCAGAATGATGCTGGTATTTCATTAACTGTGATAAAAACTATTAAGACATAAAATGCTGCTTATAGCTTGTAGCTACTTTAAATTGTTCTGCCTTGAATCCTCATGATCCCATTGACTGCAACAAAGCTGGCACATGTCTATAAAACCTGTTTCGGTAATTTTTTCATCAGGTCTAAGTGCTGTAGGTAACCATGACATAATTAAGGTACAATACTGCTATATACCAAGAGCTTAGTGAGCTTGGCGAAATGTGCATGGAGAGAATGCATGTGGTAATATAATACTATAGACTAGTGCTAAAGGGTTGTGGGTTAGGGTTTAGCGTTAACGTGAAACTAAAACTGGATTCTGAAGGGTTTCAAATGATACTCAGCGCTGTTAGTAAGAGTACAGGGCAGGAGGTTGGGATTAGGTTGATGCTAAAAGCTGGTGTTAAATGGCAAAAGGCTAGGCTGAGACTGAAGGGTTTAAGGTATTGGTTCGAGTAATGCTAAAGACTGATACTCAAGAGTTATTGCCAAGGTTTTGGTTTAGGGCTATGGTGATAATGAGTGCTGATACTAACAGCTTTGGATTTAGGATGATACCAAAGGCTGATGCTACTTTCTTCATCTGTTTTACATTTTCCAGGTCATTAAGGCAATAGAGGAAGGATACCGTCTTCCAGCCCCCATGGACTGTCCACCGGGTTTACATCAGCTAATGCTGGACTGCTGGCAGAAAGACCGAGCCGAACGCCCCAAATTTGATCAGATAGTTGGCATCCTTGATAAGATGATACGCAACCCTAACACACTGAAAACCCCAGTGGGAACGTGTACAAGGTATGGAAATAAGACCCTAATGAATTATGATAAAATGTAGGCTTCACAAACTATAGAATTTCAACTTATCACACTGATAGATGATCTAGAGTGTCCAGTGGATGATTTAGCCTCTCAAGTTCAAAGATGAAAGATAAATCCAGGGGGATCGATAGCCCAAAGCAGCTTTCATGCCTTTATGGTCAATAGCAGGGCTTTTAAATCAATCTCTATAATGAGTTTCTAGTACTTTGGAGTGCAGTGGGAACTCTGGAGCTCACTCTGACGTTTGTCAAATGAATTCTTCTCGATGTCAGAACATGGTTTCCACTGTGAGATGAGGCTCAGAGGTTATAACTGGTTAAAAAGCATTTTCTGTATAGAGACTGTATGGGGTATGTTTCTGGGAATGTATTCAGATCAAAAGGATATTGACAAAAACATTTTTCAGAAGCAGAGGATGGAATGCAACATCTATTTGTGATATTCTTATTGACTGAAGCCTCCAATCAGCAAGTTTTTCTCCTTCTTATAATTTACTGCACTGCTGGATGCCTTTGGTCACCACTCTGTCTCATCTCTTGTTTGATTGTGTTTTCAGCCCACCGTTTCCTTTTGGAATAAGACTTAACCATTTTTCTGTGCTCATCCCACAGACCAATTAGTCCCCTGTTAGATCAGAGCACACCAGACTTCACTTCTTTCCGCTCAGTGGGAGAGTGGCTGGAAGCCATCAAGATGGAGCGATACAGAGACAACTTCACAGCAGCTGGCTACAGTTCCTTGGAATCTGTGGCCAGGATGTCAATCGAGTGAGTGGATAGGAAACCCTAAGGGATTTAAGCATTAGTAGGGAACATTCAAACCAACTATGCTTAAACTGTGCTCTCATCAAAACTTTATTACTTCCGTTTGTCCTTGAGTAAAAACTTCAGCTGTATTCAGAAGCAGAATTGTTGCTAGAATGCCATTGTATGTGTTTTGAGTTTCTGAAACCTACCATAAAGTGGCTTATGCTAGCTTTTATTTCACTAAGCTGCAGGAGAAACCAGGTCTTTTTCTGAACCACATTGTCTTGGGAATAAGCCTATTTATTTATTTGTTTCCATATTATTTACTTTTTTGTCAACTTGAAACTTCGTTCATGTTTACCTGTGATCTTGATAAATTCATTACCAAGTACATTTCCATAAAAAGAGCTCCAAACTTCCCAAAGGGGGAAAAAAAATCAACATTCAGACTACTTCAGATTATGGGTTTTGCTATCTCACCTTGTGAAAATTCATTATTGAGATTCATAAACAAGCCTGCTGTGTTTAGCTGTTATACTCACAATAATGAAAAAACTGAGGCTGTAAATCTTTTTTATTTTGCTTCATATTATGTGATGGTGCACTGACTCATAATGCTGTCCTCTCTTCCAGGGATGTGATGAGCTTGGGGATCACTCTGGTGGGCCATCAGAAAAAGATCATGAGCAGCATACAGACTATGAGAGCCCAGATGCTGCATCTCCATGGCACAGGTGTCCAGGTGTGACCATCTCTGATGGGCTGCCTTCAGAGAGGGCGAGAACAAAACTTAACTTGGGACATAAATGGAATAATTGTCAAAGTAAACAGACATATGTGATGTCTGACTCTTCTGGCTGTGCCTGGAGTGAAATCATTCCTTTGTTTCTCAGTGAATGATTGTGGTCCGCCTCTTTAAAGGGCACTAAAGAGAGGAAAAGGGCAAAAAACGGCAACAAAAAAGAAACTACCTGGATGAGACAAATGTATTTTTCCCTTCTTTTTGTAGAAGCGCTTACAAACTAAACCACATATCAAAAAGCGCATTGGAAAGGAGTTTGCCGCTTATGTTTCTCTAACTAAACGATTTATGTGCACACGTTGTCTAAGGATTTCCTTTACACGAACTAAAACATCTTGAAGTGGTTTTAGTTGTTTTGGGTTTTTTTTTTTTTTTCATTTTTCTTTTTCTTTGTGTCTGCCATGATGACACATTTTGGCACATATAAAAGTTCTTTTTCCTCTCCTCTTTGGATGTGACAACAGGGTAACTCTTTTATCCAAACACAGACAGAACTTTTTAGGTGCAGATTTAAAAGTACTTTTTGTACTGGACTGTTTGCAATGACTCTTGTTTTCCTTCATGTGCTGTTGAAGTGAAAATATCCTCACGCGCTTGTTTGCAGCCTGTTGGAGTGGGCTCTTGACCTGGTTTCTAATTTTCAACATTTTTTTAACAAACAATTTTCTGATGAGTGCAACACAGATGGAGATGCAGGAAGCAAACTGTTCTTTAAATCACCAGAATTTTTCTCTATCACAGTAGCAATATCCTTCATCTAAGTGTTCACTATGGGATAAAGAGTTTCACTTGGTTGTTGAGTAGAATGGGTCAGCACATTTGAAAGATTGTATTGGAGTTGCAGCTGTGCTTTGCCATCATTTTGCCTAGAATGTTTTACATAGTGGTTGTTTTGATGAATTGTTTAGCTGCAAGTGCATTCAAGAATTGACAAGACATAATACTGCCTTAAAATGTGTTTAGATTAAGTATTGCCGCTATTTTAGGCACTTAAATGGCATTGCTTTCTGTGGCTCATTTCAGTGGCGT
Source organism: Tylochromis polylepis (assembly GCA_015107715.1). Taxonomy (NCBI): domain Eukaryota; kingdom Metazoa; phylum Chordata; class Actinopteri; order Cichliformes; family Cichlidae; genus Tylochromis; species Tylochromis polylepis. The sequence goes on from VVHJ01035707.1 coordinate 51,047, forward strand.
ACTACTTCCTTTTTTGTGTTTGTTTGCTCTTTTTTTTGGTCATTTTAGCATGATGTCTTTTTATCTTAAACTTGTGTGCACAGACTCTGTTTTATGCCACAAGTGACACAGCCAGTGAGGAAGAGTTGGACTAAAAAGAGCAATAATTACCAGGTAGAAATTGTCCTCGACTGAGACTTTTTAAGGTGCTAGATGAAACAGAAAGCATGGGTGTGCTATTCTGAGACAAAACGTTTGGAAAGATTCAGTCACTGCTGGAAAAGGAAACACATGTACCTCTTTGACCTAAAATGGTTTGGAAAGTGTTACGAAAAAATACCATGCCAACTCATCAAATGAAATAATCATGTTGTATTTTCCCGCTATGATATGTTAAACATGTGATGAGACTCTAACGTGGCATGAAAATGTTGAATTGAGTGACTACAGAGATAAAAGAGGCACTATCTAAAACACTTAAATGGTGCCAATTAGCCATGCTGACATCATTTTCTGACAAAAAAAAAATAAATAAAAATCAACAAGCCCCTTCAGGGTCTAGGTATGAAAATGCCAGACCAAACCATGGAGCTACTCTTAGACACGGACTGTGTTTTTAAATCCCTCCGTCCCGGCTCTGCAGGCAGCCGTGCAGCCTCCTTGTTTATTCATGTGTCTCTGCAGCTCATCCCTCACAGGAGCAGATGTGACAGAACATGCATTAAAGTGTTTCTTAAGATTGCTCTTCTTTTCTTCCATACGGCTTTGTATGGAGAACAGAAAAGAGGGGGCTGTGCAGAGGATGTGCTAAAAGCCAATCAACCTATTTGGTGCCATCTGCCTCCACTTCAAAAACAAACAAACAAACAAAAAAAAGACTCCCAAAAAAGAAAAAGTTTCCATGTTGAATTTGTTTTACTGCAGTGTCCTTTGATACGAAAATGTAGGTATTCAGCTGTCACATAAAGGGAAGTGGTGTTCACAAGAAGCCAACCATTATAACGTCTCTCACTGCTGCTGCAACCTTAAACATAACTCTATGTTTTCAAAGCTTTACTTATTTTCTCACCATAGAAAAAAGTACAACCAAATCAGGAATCAACCTTGAGCTCGCTAACAGCCGGTAAAACCAACTGAAGCTTTCTTCATTTTCTCTGTCATCTTCAAAATGTCCACATTGGGCCACGAACATAAAAAAAAGAGTTCTTATGCTTTCTGTTTTGGCCTTTTGTCCACACTAAGCCTGTGACTGAAATTAGTTCAAAAATCTAGCAAAGACAACAAAGAAGGCATCCTCAGACATTATTGAATGCTGAGCCTCACCAAAGTCTCTCTAAGATATAGTCTTGACAACAGACAACACACAGGGTTTAGAGCTTCATTAAGTCTGCACCGACTTTGCCTTTCTGTAATCAATTAAGTCATTTCAAATTCAAATTGTAAGTTCTTTGCATGTTTGTGTACTTTCTCAACTGTTTGCTGTATTGCCACCTGTTAGTTTGGCATATTAAAACCGTGCTTGTGTGGATGGAAAATTCCTTAAGAGTTTGGAAAACATGTGGTTTAGTCCTAAAATGAACAACATCATCTGGCTTAGTGTGGATGCACTGCTTAAATCCATTTTCACAGTGAGATTCACCTTGGGATGAGACACCCAAAATTAGCCCTGACCAGCCCACTATGTCACACACACCCTCCCTTTATCCATACAGCAGACCTCAGCAATTGGACCTTTGAATTGAATACTGGCATAAAGTCATTCAGTCAGCACAAAACTCCCCAGTTCACAGGCAGCGCTCTGTCTCTCACCATCAACTCCCTACACCCTGCTCTGATTTTCAAAGTGGACCCCTGGAGAAAGCCCCTCACACCTACTGTAGGACGCCTCTGTCCCTCTTTTCTTTCTGTACTGGGAAGACAGCAGTTTGAGCCAAACTGAGATTAAGGCCAGGATGCAATCAATACAATGTTTCAACTTGAATCATGCTGAACTTCAGGTTGCTCAACTCTGGAAAAAAAAAGGAGAAAAAAAAGTTTTGTTGTGACTCTGTTTCAGGAGGAAAAGAAAAAGTGAAAATGAAAAAAGGCAACAACAAAAAAAAAAAGGAACCTGCAGGGTATAGAGTGCTGGCTGAAATTTAGGAGTAGCAGATAGAATACAAACATATTTTTTAAATCTTGCGGTTCAGCAGTTGGAAATTTGTTTCTCCACTTTGGCAAGGTGGTGGATGCTTCCAAAGAGTGCAGCACTGTCAATTGTTTGAGAAAGAGCTGGGATTTGAGGAGATCTTTGTATATGGTCTAATTGTAAAACTTGTACATTTTATTTATATTGATTTTGTTTGTTTTTTTACACATGTTACTCAGTAGAGAGCTCTGGATACATTGAAAATGCACTATATTTTTCTATTTCACAGATGAACTATTGTCACCCACAAGATTTCAGTTGTACATATTTTGTTCATTTAGGACCAAAGACAGCTAATAGGATTCCCATCTTTCCTTTGACTGTTTTGATTTTGCCTTCTAGTTTATTGTACAGTAATATAAATGTTGATTCATTATTTATTTTTCTGTGATCAGAGTACTGAGAATATTCACTGGTCAAAAGTATTTTCCCCAAAAGCAGAACTGTAAGATCATTTAATTAGACAGTTTCTTGTTACATAGACAATTCTTTTTGCTTTGTAACCTTTGTAATAGACTGTACATATATTTTTGGAAATATAATACAATCTATATAATTTTCAAGTGTCTTTTGCAGTGTTTTTTTTTTTTTTTTTTTTATAATTATTTTTTTAT